>VWPU01012419.1:0-97962 GCA_013398955.1 Callaeas wilsoni | reverse complement strand
TATATATATATATGGTGTCTAACATAAGACCAGTGCCTACTGGAGTACTTCTGCATTTAAGAAATATTACAGACTCCAATCTATGACCTACTGTCTTCTGAACCAAGTAACAATCAGAATCTTACTACAATAATCTCTAGTAAAACCTTAGGATACAGACCATATAAACTTAGATCTTAAATCACTGAAAGCAAATGAGCTAATCTTATTTACATTCATAGTCTATTTCACATGCCCAAACAGATGATCAAAAGGTAAATGGACCAAAAGGACAAAATGTACCACTCTTAACACACCTGAATCAATTCCAGTGACAAAGAACAAATCAAAATTGCTGCATGCACACAGACATACTAAAGAAACAAGCCTTAAAAAATCTACGAGTTATTCCTAATGTGACACTTTTAAAGAACACTTAGCATTCTCAACTTACTCTATGTATTTGAGGGAGATTTTCTGCGTTTGCTTGGTGGTCACAGTTGCAATATACATTTGTAACGCAGCCAACCGCAGGGCAATGTCATATTTCAGTTCTGGTCCAAATCTTTCCTGGACCACATCGTTACAGCTCTGCCAAAGAACCAGTAGAGGGAGCATCACGTTAAAAAATCTTGCACTAAAAATAAATTACTGGGGTTTTGGTTTTTGTTTATGTGTTTTTTTTTTTTTTTTGTTAAATTAACACTTCATGAAAAGTAACGCCTAACTCAGAAGCAGGACTGTGGTTTTGCTCTCAGAGGTGTCAGATATTCACGATACTGGCACTAATGAAGAAAACCAGTACTTCTGCCAAAGAGCAAAAGGCATGATTATTTTGACCTAAGCTCTCTTCAGCCTTCCTGGACAGAAGAGTAATTCTCCATCGCAGAGAGTGCTGGGAGGGTATCAGTATATCTGGACTTGGGATAGCAGGATTCTGCCTGGTGAGATATTCAGAACACCATTGCTTGTACATCAGTTTTCCCATCCACTTTATTGGAAATTCCTTTTCAGACATCATTTCTGTCTGATATTACAGTACCATAAATAAGTATTAACAATTAATTCAGCTTCACTCTTCTCTAAAGCCAAATATATTTTGGAAAGATATCAAAGCATTACTACTTGGAGAGACTTATGAAGAAAGAGGGCTTTGCAGATGATAGAGATTTGCACATTCCCCAAGTGCATTCATTGGCTTTATGCAGTAGAAACAAAAGCCAAGATTTACTGCAACCATGCTTTTCTATGTGAAGATGTAAATTTATATATATAGTAAGTGTATTTTTTTATTCTCCTTTACACTAGCAATGGCTGTGCTTTCACTTACCTGTACATAGAGATATTCAAAAGCAACTGGATCTCTTCTTAAAAGGTCAATGGGATCCTTTGGGACAAAGCTAATCCTGAAAAGACATCTCATCTTATGCGAGCTTGGCCTTTGGGTCACCTGGGACAGTGCAATAATAATATTAGAGTTTGCCAACCCTGGCTGGGCAACAGGGTCTGTAGTCTTGGGCAACGTTACCCTGCTCCAGAGCCCTGTGGCAGCAAGAAAAGTAACTCTGCCCAAAAAAGGGCTTTTCCATGGGCTGCTTATTAAGTTCTTCACCTAAGAACATCATATATATAATCTTGTGGAGAGACTTCTAGATTCACACAGGCGTGACTGCCTGATACAACTCATCCTCAAAGCTACAGAATTCACCCAGAACCAGAGTGAAACAACAGAGAAAACAGATCTTAACAAAAACCATCCAAGTGAAATGCAAACTGATTTGAGCTTCAGCAGGACTGAAATACTCATAAATGAGAAGAGATAGGTGTTTGGGGAGAGGTCACATTTTATTTCTTAGACTATCTGAGAACACAGGTGAGGCCCAACTTGGCAGCTGTTACTGTCACTTTCTCTTTCTTGTTTTAATCCATTAGGCAGTTTGAGAGAAATTAGGTAGTTTTCCTGGGTTGCTCTGGATTAAGAGATCTACTCCATAACTTCTGACTGAGATCCAGTACATTAAAAAACTAAAAAGTCTGCTTTGTGTGTTGGTCAGCAAAACTTTTTTAAGCATCTAACTCTGTAATCTGGGTATATTCACAGGAGACCACTGCCGAGCTAAAGAATAATTGGATAAAATGGGAACAGTCCATTCCCACCATTGTAAGTCATGGTCAGTAGCAACATTAAAATGCCAAATTAAAATATTGCTGATTTTACAGGAACTTTAAAGAAGAAACCCTCAGAATTAGTGTAGTTTTTGTAATTTATTCAGTTAGGCTAATGCAGTTAGAGAGTTAGGGTACTTTATAATCAACATCTTTACCTAACAAAACTATACTTCTAAAAATCTCCAAAGATGTCTCTGTCTTGCTCAAACAATTTTCAGAAGGTCTATTTATCTCACACTGTCTCACCTCTTTCCTAAGCATATAGACATACTCTGTACATATAAATAAAACTCCAGATGGGATTTTTGAAAGCTCACTATGTTGTTTTATTCTGATCTTTCTGATTTCAGTGAGAATTTTACCAATAACTTCAAGGAGATGTCTAGGCTAGGAGGACAAGTATTGAGTATTTCTGGATATTGTGCAATCACTGGGTAGCTTATACCCACAGGAAAAGAATGTTAACATGGCAAAAGCAAGGATTTAAAGGTTAGAAAATGCTAGAAAGACTGTTAGCTGATAAAGTGAGCTCCTTCATACCATTACACAGACTCTAGTTATAATTACAGGGATTTTTAAATTTAAATTAAGTATTTTTCCCCATCTAAGAATCCATCTCTCCCTTTTCCTTCTTTTTCCAGTTTAACTGAAATTTAAAAGAATACTAATGTTCTCCTGAAACACAGAAATATAATAGAAAATTTCAGGCTAAACAATTTGGTGAAATGATAAGCAGATAAAATCAGGGTACTCTGCTGGTAACTGTGAAGCAATTTTAACTTTAGTCACACCTCCCTGATCTAAGGAAGAAAGTCACACCAACATTTTGTGTGTCACAATTCATCATCACTGAAGTGACATAACATATCTCTGTGTAAACCAGCCAAATCTGACTTCATCAGAAAGAGGACTATTCCCTGTCACACAGATACAGATCTGTCTAATCAGATTGGAACCAAATATCAAAACAAGGCTTTTAAAGAAATTTGGGCAGACCGTGGTTCTCAGAATTGTTTCCACAGATTTGGCAGCTGTTGAGTAGCTAGTTCACTAGCTGGGCCTCATATAGTAAGGAAAGGCTAGATAAGTATTTTTCAGATTTCAGTCTGATTTTTTAATTCTTAATATTTTTGAAAGGCCCAATAAAGCAATGAAATATGATGTTTTTATAACAAAAAACTTCTAAGAGAATCTTATTCTTATAATCACATCAAAATAACCTAGCTATTTGATAGACTATATCAAACTATAAAGCTTGCAGCTCACTTGACTAATGAAAAAGATGGATAATTTACTGATTAATCCATCTCATTAATATGTTTTTATATACCATTACACAAACCTGAGTTAGAGTCTCTTGTTCATGTAGCAAAAGGAGTTTCGTTCCAGATCCTTCAACTCTCTGCTCCAGCATTAGGGAGAAGTGTTCAATACACTTGATGGAAAGCTTTTCTTGGAGTGTTAAGATGACATCCTAATTAACAAAGGATTTATAAAAGGTGCTTAAATTCAGGAAGTGCTTGGGACCCAGTTCGTCACTGCCGCCCACCCTGCATGTACCCAGCACAGGGCAGAAGCCCAGGCTTTGTGCCTGTTTTGCAGAAGTTTCCAGGACATCACAACCATTCCTCCAGGGAAAAATCAACACCTTTATAATCAAACATCCCCAAATGGTGACAGATATGAATGTGAGAAATACATAAATGGGATTGTTGGGAATGGAAAACATTCTGTTGTGGTTTAGCATGTGAATTATATGGGTGTGGCCCTTAAATCATATCTGTCTCCCTGGAAATAAAACCATCAGCAAAGGAGACATGATCTTATCATTATTCTCTTCCCTTTGTTGGGGCCACACCATCAAGCAGACAAATTTGTATGTTTTACAAAAAAAATTAGATGACTGGCCTTTATTTGTTCTTATGGAAAAAGGTTTTCTTGAGTTCTAAATGCTGACAGAAAAGTCAATGATGATGGTACCTTTGCAGAACAATAACTCTAAACTGATGGACCATATGAATTTTTAGAGACTCCTGATTAGCTTTTTTCACACTGA
This sequence comes from Callaeas wilsoni, assembly GCA_013398955.1. Taxonomy (NCBI): domain Eukaryota; kingdom Metazoa; phylum Chordata; class Aves; order Passeriformes; family Callaeidae; genus Callaeas; species Callaeas wilsoni. The sequence goes on along the minus strand of VWPU01012419.1, from coordinate 93,758 downwards.
ATAATGTCTAAAGACAGTTAATTTGAGAATGACTGTATCTAAAGTAACAGCTAAACAAACCTCCTCACAAAACCATTTGACTAACCCCTACCTTACTTTCATATATTACTTTCATATAACACTTTGTAAGTGTATGCAGATTATTAATATCATCTGTCAAGGTATCTTTTACTTTAGTGAATGTTGTAGGAAAAAGAAATACATAACAACCCATCATTTAGAGATAGTTTCACAGTATGTTGGTGACAAGATTAAAACATTTCCTTCCATCTGAAAGATTTTCAGATATATGTAAATATCCAGATGGATAGGACTTATTAAGGAGATCATGACGAATTGTAATCCAAGTGTTTTAACATAATTTAGGAAGATTAATTGATCAATTACAGCGTGTTTATGGAAAATCAGGACCAAACTGGTGGAAGGATGAAAAAATGTATATGGGAGGATGGGGACAGCTCTCTACAATGTAGAGAATATAAGACAGTATTAATGAATTGCAAGTTATCACGCTAAATAATGGAGGCTAATATTATATTATTCTGACTAATGGGGAATTTATTGCTTACACATTAAATCTGCTTTTTTTTATACTTCTAAACTACGCTAAAACACTGATCATAACAGTAACATGAAGCAGCATATTACTAAATATAAGCTTTTAAGAGAGGGTAATAATGGCACTGCTTTCTACCCCTAGCTCTCTTGGACCTTTTAAAATATGAGGCTAAGGCACATAGCCTCTGAATTACTGCACCAAAGTTTTTGTTAGATATCTTCTCATCTGATAACTTGAGTCAGCCCAGGTGCTATGACCCAACAATACGGAAAGGGAGGACTGCAGGTTAGGCACTGCTTGCACCCTCCTTTTTAAGTGGTAAACTACTGGACTGCTAGAGCTGAAAAAAACCTGCATTTCCCTTGACTCACCAGGGGCATGTCTACTTCACCTCAGTAAAGCAAAGAAGCGAAAATCCACACCCACCCATCCACACTGAGGAATATACACACATGAAAGAATATTTCATTTATAGCTGTGCAGGCCTCAGAATACATACTTGCCTGAATTTGATGCAAAGGAAATTATTCCTACCAATAGTCAAAATGACTAAGTTCAAAGCAGTTTTACAGCATCCATACAGCTAGGTAACTGAGGCCACATGGGTATCTCTGCCAATGACTTCAGATTTGACATTCGGTCTGACAGTACACGACACATCCATGACAGAACCACTGAAAACTAATGCAGTGTGATGGACAAAGACTGGTCTTCAGGGGCAAAGCATCCTGGAATAGGTTGGTTGTTTATATGCTCATAACAGAAAATACTAGAAAGTGGGCTTGGGAGGGTAACATGAATCATGTCTCTTATTTCTTCACCTAACCAAATTTTCAAATGGACTCAAGTTCTGTATCCCACGGATGTAGCCCATGGATGGAATGCTTGTATCCATTACCTGCATTCAACTTATGCCTAAGGCATATATGCTACATTTATTAACAAATGTTGCATTCCCATTTTTAAGTGTGACTCTAGTATCTGTTTTACCATCAGACTGGAGTTAAATTTCATGTCTGCCTTAGTAAATAACTCTCTTTGCTGCTCTGATTGAGCATGCTGCTATATCATAGTGAGTACAAAGGCAGCCTTTATTCGAATATGCCTGGTTTTACAATCCCTTAAAACTAGCAAAAGCTGGCAGTGCAGATGAGAGCTGTATCTCCAGCCTTCCTCAATCATTCCCACCCGTGCATCTCTCATGTCTTGGTGTCCCAAGTGTGCGTGCAACCATGCAGTGAGCTAGATTTGGTAAGCAATCCGTGTTGAAACTAGCTTCCCCAAACAGTAATGCTTGGGAGATTAGCAGCATGCCCTGCTGCTTACCATGCTACTCCAAGGCTTTCACAGACACTGATGATGCCTCTGATTTAGGAACCCACATGGAACAGTGTCACAGACATTCCCTGGCAGACTCAGTTTTGTGCCAGGGCTTTACCTTTTTCTTTCTGCATGTGAAATATGCTATGGAAAGTGTAAAGGGCACTGCACTGAGGAGAGTAATTCATAACCGACATAACCCTACAATATCCCATCCTAAATTCACTGAATGATAAGATAGATGAAATCAATCAGCAACTAACATCTTAATCTTCTTAGCTCCTGACTTTTGCTGACAAATCATGCTAGTGTTTGGCAGCATATCAAGACGATACAAGCACACAATTTTGATTGTGCTCCAAGCACATTAAAATGATCACTTCTTCACTGACAATAAAATATGTTTTTAGCAGCAGAAAAATGGACCAAATCTTCATTATTTCTGAACTAAGAGTCCAGCCTCAACTGAAGACACCAGTTATTTTGTTCTTAAAGCACTCCAGGTAAATGATAATTATTGAAGGTCTCCTATCAAGGTATAGCTAGCTTACCTTTATTGAAGTGCTGCAGTCAAAACGGAAGGATTTAGTTTGTCCATTTTCAAGATATACCTTTAGAACATTTGGCATGAAAAGAAGCGAGTTGTCCTTAACTGTTTCCTGTCAAGCAAATTAGTGAATCAGATTACAACATGCAACAAGAGAAATATAAACACTGTTCTATCAAGAAGTACATCATTCTGATGGAAAGGCAACAACTGAAAAGGAAGGTGTTGGCCCAAACTGGAATGGGAAATATCAGTGCCCTGCAAGGGTCTAACCATCCTCATTACAGCTGCCCTCTGTAGGTCTCTGTCCTGGAAAAATATAACTATTCACATACATTTTACATCTGGCTTGGAGTACTGTCATTCCCTAAATACTATCTCTCTGACAATAAATATTGCCTCTAAAGTTGATTTCAACAATAAGATTTTCAATAAAACAGCAAAATGGATTACTGTTTCTCTGAATATAGTGAGCTATTTGGTGTCTTCAACCTAAAAAGGGGAAAAGAGTTTCTTAGTAAGAATTACAATCAAGGTGGTTTTCATCTTCTTTATAGGTGAATATTAAATGCTAATATCTTTCATCATTTAAGAAGAGCAACATATAACATTGCTACTTAATCTGATGATTCATAATCAGTATAGCAAAATAAAGAGGAAAAGGAAACAGAAACAAATCTTGGGGGTTTTTCTTTGCTTCTTTTTATTTTAAAAAACAAAATTGCTTCAGAAAAAAATGCAGTATCAATTTAGGTTTGAAAGAGAGTTGGCTAAAGACATCAGTGTAGAATGATGCTCTGGCAAATTATGAAAATGAGCTGGGAGTTCATGTCTAAGGAGGAGTTCAGTGCCTCTCAAAGGGAGGCTAATGTTGCCTGGGGTCTGGAAACAATAATTTCAAGGAGATATAAAGCAAATTTTAAAGGGGTCTGTGAGGTAGTCTTAATCAGTTTTCCTGACATGTTACCTCTCTTAAGCTTATGGGTTTTATGAAAGCAAAGTTGATCTGAAAAAACCAACAAAAAAGCAAGCAATATCAAGACTCTAGAGACAAACATATGTGCTATCACCACAAAATGCATTCACTAGCATCTTAATTTAATTTTAAGGGACAAATTTTTCATAAAATTGTGGGCCTAATGAACTTTAAAAAAAGATCTTTGGAAAACTTCAGAAACAGAAATACCCTTCTCCTTGCAAGCCTGTTGTTTCTACCATATAATTACCTCCCTTTCCAGGGTTGAGCTGTACCTTTGGATGAAATGCTCAATCCTTTCTGAAGTTAAATAGCTGAATACTCACCGACACCTGGCCATTGATAATTACTTCTTCTGAGAAGCGCACTTTGACAGGATTGGACTTCAATCTTGCCTTTTTTGCAGCACTAATAAAAGCTGATTTAGGAGACTGGAAAAAAGATGATGACAAGATATAAAACATAACTTCAAATGAAAACCTTTCTTTTGTTTTTCAGTTATTCCTCTTGTTTCTTATATGCTGGGAACTCCATGTATACAGCCACATTTTGCATACAGAAGAGTGGAAAAAGTCAAACCATAACACATCCTGAGGTTATATATATGTATATACACACAAGGGAACACCAATGCACACCGAACATACTGAAAATTCTCCCACTGTTAGACTGGAGCGATGAGAAGGGCTCTTGGTGCACACACAATTTCCTGTAGTGCTCCCACAATGACTGCTGTTACCCAACCTCGTCTGCATGAATGGACACTGACCAGTGACCTACCAGTGACCCTTCCTTCACCGAATGAATAGAAAATCTCTGCATAATCTGTGATCTACTGGTTAGACACACACACAACTTTTGCCAAAGAAGTGACCGGGAGGTGTCCAAATGCAGTCGCATCTCACTGTATTTGTCCATTTTAAAACAGAGGTGAAAACCACCAAGAGGCATCTGCAGGCTAGGAGGCTTCCCCTGAAGGTATCCCCTAAACACATCCCGTGCAAGGCTTGCCTTCAATATTGACAGGTTGTAGGGCTTTATGGACTAGAAGTGTAGAAGCATTCTGAATTTTCTTCTGGGACCTACTTGACTTTTACCTACTACATTATGCAATGGGTTCACCTGTGATCAAGTTTTCAGCCCCTGGAAAAAAAAAAAATCTCCTCACTTGACAAATTTGACTAACAACTCCTTTTTAGTAACAAATTAAATATTCACAGTCAATGAGATTTCCACTTCCAGCAGCAGAAGCGAGGTTGGTTTATTCTCAGGCCAGTTACGAACACAGCGCTTCTGGCATTGCCTCACTTCATAACCATGATAATGGGCAGTGGAAGACTTTCTCGCTTTGGCTGAAAGTCACTGGGCTCTTTTGGGCCAGGTTTTGATCCATTTGTTTTGTGAAAATATAAATTAAGATTTTCAGAATCTTACTCGAAGTCCTGAGAAGCGGCCTTACTAGTTTTGAATAAAGACTGAATAAAGTCATGTTGGTTTGCCTGTGAGAAATAAGTGGAGGCACAAGTGGTGATGATCAATGTGGCATGACAGCTGTCCTTGTAAACATGGGAAGTCTTGGTACCATCACTCAAGTGTTGACTCAACTACCAATCTGCAGGAGTGATGGAGTAGTCCCAGGCTACCTGCTCCTCTGTTTCTGTCTCTGATCTCTGCTGAAACTGCTTAACAAGTTATTTTCTTGTGATGCAGAAGCCTTGTCTCTAGTAACTAGCAGGAAGAAGTCTACCTCATTTCTGCATGCCTCTAATCTATCATCACATTGAAAACGTGGTAACTACTACCATAGGCTCAGCATCAACCAGTGAACAAGGAATGAACACTGCCACATTCTCCCAGGAAATATCAGAGACATCCAGTCATTCCTGAGGCACAAAATAAAATCAAGAAATAAAAATAAATGCTGCTTTGCTTTCACAATTCATTCTTTCTTACCTCTCTAGCACGTATGACCACACAATAATCAATAATTGTAAATAACTGAAAATTCAACCCCATGAGCAAATCAAGCCCAGCCTCCAGAGTCAGTGCTGAAAAAAGTGGAAGGTCCCCACAAGTTTTGAAACAACCACTAAAAAAAAAAGGAAGCTCAAAAAAAGTAAAATGGTGTCTCAGGGCGCGAGACCCTGTTGACTTCTTCAGCAAGAGGGGTCAACATGGAAATGCTGAAGCAGCTTACATACTGTACTCTGGAGATGAATTCCTAGAAAGATACAGTATAAAATAGTACCACGATTAATACAACCACTCTAGAGATGCCTTCTCTAATTTCCTTCCTCTCCGTGTAGTCCCCCTCTGCAGTGTGTCTATTTGACATCCCAGTAATAGACTGCAAACTGTTGATTCCACTGCCACAAGGCGGCACAGCAGCAGGATTAGGCTACTGGCTTTCCCTTGCAAGAACATGGGGAAAAGAGTGGCTTTCATTTACTATTCTCGCTGAAAGAATCTCTGTACTGTTGTTTGCTCTTATTACAGATGAGTCACCAGTCTGGCCTCTCTTAACAGGCAGACTGCCAATTTTTTTCTGGATTCTGGCAAGGTTATTCCCATACAGCAAATCTGGCAAACCACTATGTGTCCCTGTTGCTCTCTACAACCTCTGTCTTTTTCTCTCTACAACCTCAAAAGTCACTTGCGGGAGGCATAAACACTTAAATTATGTTATTGCAAAAATGCAATGGGAGAGTTCAGGACAAGTAAAGATTTGAACATGTGTGAGTTCCCAAGAATCCCTCTGGGATGGGGGGTTTAACGTACTCATTGCACAGCCAGGGGAGCACACCACGGTCTACCATAAAACGTGGTGCTTCCTTTCATTTCCACTTTTGCTGTGGTGACATGGGAAGGACTCTGATCCTTTGCCAGGAACTCTGGGTGAGCCTGGAGCAGATTGTTTTCCAAAAAGCTCCAAACTATAAAGCAGGGGTGTAAGAAAATGAAAGAGCTGCACCAAGTATTTGGGAGAACATTCTCTGCTGGTTAAAGGTTTGATTAATAGCTGTGCTTTTGCATTTAATTGTGCAATGTCAGTGTTTCTACCTCTGCATCAACTTGGCACTTGACATTTTCTCTTTGGCAATAGAAGTGTTTCCAAAGGATGTGCACATACCTAGGAAAACAGTTAGGTTTGATTGTTGGAACTCGCTTGTCTAACAAAGCCTGAGCAAGATGATGTGCTGCTCTATTCCATTTTAATGGCTTTAGGTTTGTAAAAGAACGCTATCACTTAATGATTCTCATAGTGCCAGGTTCATTTTTTCTGATGCTCTGTATTTTAGCCAAATGGATGCCATTATGCTCAGTTAATAACCTCAAGCAGGAGGTGTTTACACTAATGCAGGACATCTATCACTGCAAGTAAAGTATTTACATTGTCACAGATAAAAACAGCTTAATTAGAGTGACTTTTGCAAAATGAGGGCACATATTTTAACAGGGAATCAAAATAACTCAAAACCCCCCAAACTTTACTCTGTGTGACCTAAGCCCTGTTTCCTGTTAAAAGCTCAAATTTATCAGCATTTTAAATAATTTTTACTTGTTTACACAGAATTCAATGGAAAAAATCAGCTGATCATTTCAACACTCCCTAGAGAAACTGCTAACTACAAGAAAAATGAAGCATTGCACAGAGATATACTTGGAGGAAATAATAGTGAAGACCTAGACTCTACTTTGAACTCTGCTTATAGTGTCTGCAATCAATGGGCATCCCATCAGCAGGGTCAAAACACAACTCTCTGGAAAGTATTATTTTCTCATTTTCTAGACTTCTGAAAATTAGATCCTGTATATGTCAGCAGCATTAGAGTGGGTCATTTATTGACAGATCTTAGAACCAATATCCTACATTTTGAGAGAAACTTTTTTGATGAAAATAAAAATGTCTAGTGCTTCATGCACTTTTGCAGGTAAACTATAATTTGGGGGAGATTGCAAGGGAAGTGGTTTTTATTTGCTGAAAAAGCCCCTTTGAATGCTCTTGCCAGCTGTGGTGCTGCAACAACAAAACCTTTACTTATGCTCAAGAAAGAGAAGGATTTAGTAGCTAGAAGAGCATAGTGTAGTACTGAGATATCATAAAGAAACAGAAAGACAGCAGTATAGGACAGTCACAAGGTGAAAAGAAAATCTGCTCTGTGACAGTAAGCATCAAAATCAGAAATCTTATATTTAAAACTACAGAAATACTATAATTTTTAAATAGTCACAGAGTGCATATATGCAATAAATTTTAAGCTTGTTACTTAAAAATAGTCATTAGTTTAATATAAAATATTAAGTTTGCTAGAAAATAAGGAGAAAATTGCATAAGTGCAAAAAATGTGTTGACTTTTTGGTTCAGCAATTACAAGCACCAGTATTTAACAAGCAAATAAAAGGCGAGTAAGAGGAAGAATTACATTTATTAAGTGGAACAGGACATAATGCCCAAGGGCAAACTAAATATGGTAATTCATAGCTGTGAACAAGGCTGAAAAGACTATATGGGATCACAAGAGCATTGTAGAAGAGCAAGTAGGGGCATGGAAGCAATAATGTGGAGAGGTTTCACCACACAGTAATTTGTGATAACCACATGGCACTGACAGATCATCATCATCAGGAGTATTTCTTTAAACTCCTGGCACAAATTTAATTGCTGGAATAGTGGTCAGATCTGGGTTCTCTCTTAAAAGGTTGGCAATCTATCATAGGCAATTGTATTTTATTATTTGCATTATTTATATTTTACCATTTTTAGATGGTAGTCACAGTCTGATCATTATTTTCCACAGACTCTCAATAAGATTGTTGCCCCAATCATTATGATCCATAAATGTTATTTGTTGCAGTTTTTCTGCAACTGTTGTGTCTCAGAAGTATAACCATGTCATAACAAGAAGCATCTCTTTCAAAACAGAAGAAGATCCTATCTTTTTCCCATTGCAAAACTTTAAGCACAGCAAAATTGCCATAGATCTCAGCTGGGCCTGGACTTCATCCAAGGAGCTTAAGAGATTAATCATGAAAGCAACCTATCAAATGATCTCTGCACATCAAATCTGAACAGATATCAAATAGGCAAGTTATTTGATTTAAGTAATGCTTAAAACTTAATAAGGCAACAATCAGAATGATAGTTCATTTAAAGAATAAAACAGTCAGAAATTATAATCAAATGCCATACTTCCAGAAATCAAAATTCTGAACTGCTTTAACTGCTTGAGCTCATTGGTGACCTCCTTAGGAGCACTGGCAATAAGAACCTAGCAGAGATTTGTAGATTGATGGAAAGAAAAAGATAGCCTAATTCTTTGGCTTGGTCATAATTAAAATGAAATTTTAATGTGTTTTAATATGTTTAAGCATTAAAAAAACCTGAATGCATTTTAGCAAAAATGATCTGCAAAAGCTTTCAAAGAGTACTAAGTGAACTACAGAGTACTATAAATCTAGATTACATCTACTTTCACCTGCAATCATAAAGGAGGTTACTTAAATGCAAAATCAAAACACACTCTAAATAGCACAAATAAAACCAATTAAGAAATAGCACTCTTGTAATCCATCTTGGCAGATATTTTTCATGCAATGGTAGAAGGAAAATCACCATCAAGAAGCGAGATCGATGAAATGTTTGTAGAGATGTATTTCTGCCAAAAATGGGGAAGAAATTCAGTCTTTCTTTAAAACCTTTTATTTTCCTTTGTCTGGTTTCTGCTTTATCATCCCAGTTTTAGTGGCAAAATAGTAAAAGGAAACATAGAGGAGGCAAAATTAAACAAACGGGGAAAATTCATGTGCATCATAATTTCTGAAGACATAAATATGATTTCCAAACTGTAAGGCAAATCGTATTTGTCAGAGGATCCCCTGCACAGAAGACCAGGACATGTACACAGCTGGAGTGCAGCAACATCCAGGGGTTGCAAGGCTGAAGGAGATGCCAACAGGCTCCGGCACTACTGACAGCAATGTTGTGGCAGTATGAGGGCCAGCATGGACCAGATGTTCAAAGTGACTCAGGAGTGCCCAAGGTTTGCATAAACTGACGGGTCTTGCCCTGCTTCAGGGCCAAAACTTGGCTGCACACACTGGCATCACCCCAGCCGCTCCACATCCCTACAGACACCCTTGTTTCCACTGCAGAAAAACCTGAAGTTGCAAGCAGTAAGGGGAGCACGCTGTGAGTCAATAAGACCCTGGTCTGGACAGGTAGGAAAGTACAATAATACTGCACAAATGAGATCTGTGGGGTGCAACAGTCCTGCAGTCAAGGCCCTCCCAACCGGTTCATTTCACTAAGCATCCCAACTTTGGGGTAAAAATGGGTCAATTAAAGCTAGCACCAACATGCTGCATTAATCTCATCTTCTAACTGCTCTGTACACATACTTGGGGAGAAAATCTTCATGCCTACATGAGCTTAAATGTCCATCACCCCCAAAAACACGAGTGCTTTGCTGAGGTAGAGCTGGGGGACTCTGACAGACATACCAGAGTGGGGCAATACAAATTCACGTATAAAATGAGCACATCAGTCCAAATGGCTGGCAGAAAAGTGTTTCAGTGCCATCCTTAGCTCAGTGACATCTAGAGGTAGTTCAGCTATTGATTAGATTTTGCTGCTACATAATGAGAGGAGCAGATTCTGCCTTGTCATGCCTCACATAGAGCTGTGACTCACAGACTGACAGAATTAAAGAAGGAAGGGACCTCAAAGATCATTCAGTTACAAGCCCTCTGCCACGGACAGAGACATCTTTCTACTAGACATGGTTGCTCAGAGCTCCATCCAACCTGGCCTTGAACACTTCCAGGGATGGGGCATCTGCAGCTTCTCTGGGAATCTTGTTCCAGTGCCTCACCGCCCTCGCAGCAAAGAATTTCTCCCTAATATCGAGTCTAAACCTACTCTCATTTTGAAGCCATTGCCCCTTGTCCTGTCACTACATGCCTTGTAGAAAGTCTCTCTCCAGCTTTCTTGTAGGCTCCCCTCAGGTCCAGGAAGGCTGCAATCAGGTCAGCCTGAAACCTTCTCTTCTCCAGGCTGAACAATCCCAGCTCTCTCAGCCTTTCCCCACAGGAGAGGTGCTCCATCCCTCTGATCATCTTGGTGGCCTCTTCTGGACCTGCTCTAACAGGTTGATGTCCTTCCTGTGCTGGAGATCTCAGAGCTGGATGCATTACTCCAGGTGGGGTGTCATGAGAACGGAATAAAAGGGCAGAATCACCCCCTTCATCCTCCTGGTCACACTGCTATTGATGCAGCCTAGGACATGTTTGGCTTTCCAGGTTGCAAGTGCACATTACTGGCTCATGCCCAGCCTCTCACCCACCAGCATCCCCAAGTACTTCTGGGCAGAGCTGCTCTCCATCTGTTCAGCTCCCAGCCTGTATTGATACCAGGGATTGCCTTGACCCACGTGCAACACATTACACTCGGTCATGTTAAACCTCAGGAGATTACCATGGGCTCATTTCTTGAGCCTGTCCAAGTCCCTCTGGTCCTTCAGGTGTGTCAACCATCCCACTTGGTGTCACTTACAAATCTGCTGAGGATGCACCTGATCCCTTTGTCCATATCATTGACAATATTAAATGACACTGGTCCCATTACAGACACCTGAGGGACACCATTTGTCACTGATGTCTAACTGATGATGGGGACTCTGAGATGTTGACCACAACCCTCTGGATGCGAGCAAACAAGAAATTCTTCATCCATCTAACAATGCCCCCAACAAATCCGTCTCTCTCCAATTTAGAGAAAAGGATGTTGTGGAGGACTGTGTCAAAGACCTTACAGAAGCCCAGATAAATGACATCTGTAGCCCTTCCCTTGTCCACTGATGCAGCCACTCCACCACAGAAATCCACTATGCTGGTCAGGCAGGACTTGCCCTTGGTAAAGATACCAAGTCATGACTTTCCTTCTTTTCCAGGTTAAAGGCTGGAGAAGGACTGTACCTGTGCTGTAAGGTCTTCCATTGAACATGGAGTGCACAATTTATTTGGGTTTCAGCTTCCCTTACATTCAGTACATACAGGCTTGCTCTCAGACCGGCAGCATAACAGGTCACAGATGTAGTACTACATTTTGCTGTCCACTTTTAGGGACTACACATAGGTGCACTAAAGCACATGCCCTTTCTTCACCTGACATTTACAGACAAGAATGAAGTCTGTCAATGGATGAAGCCTGCCGAAAAAAGAAAAGTGGGTGGGAATTTCTTTTCCCCATATTATATATATATTCACTGTGACCTAAACCACTGGCTGTAAAACAGCAAGATTTGAAGGCAGTTAGGTTTTTTATTTAGTCAAACCAGGCCTCATTTTCTTTTAAGGTGACTGATATTGACCTGATCCCAGATCACCTTCCTGACAGTGGTCCTACTGCAGGGTGGCAGCCCCTGCCTGTTTTTGCTGTGGAATGCATGCTTTTCCCCCACAAATTAGGTGCAGTGCAGACTGGCTTCTAGAAAAGGCGTAAGACAAGAACAGTTGCATGGCCACCTCAAAACTAACCAGAAAGGCTAATGACTAGTACAAAGACACAGAGCATGGGCCAAGTTGCACTTGCAAGATGTTCATTTTGGCAGCTTCATCAGATAAACTTGTTTTCAAGACTTTGTGTAAAATTCACCTCATCTCTTATTCTTGTGTGAAAAGGATGCAATTATCCCTTGTTAATGAAAACTGCTATGTATCAGGCTAGACAACAGGGAGCCAAGTGGACCTGCTGAATCTGAATTACTCCTGATGCATGGCTGAGGCCCCTCAGCAGCCCACAATGTACGCATGGCTGTGCATGGACAGATGACTTTCCTCCCCTGGCTTGGCTTCTGCCCTTTTTTCATGGGCGATGGGTTTGAGCTGACAGGCCATGAACCCACTCCCACAAACTGCTGAGTGAGTTGCAAAGGCACACTGCATCAACCAGCTCTGAATGGGCTGCAGTTTCTCCCAGTCCCTTCAAGGCAAGCTCATGTGATTGCCTGCCTGCCTCTACTCTCCCTTCACCTCCACAAGCTGGAGATGCAGACAGAGCCCTCCCTTAGATAAGGTACAGCTGGTTTGCTGCAGCAGTGTCACTTTGTGAGACCAAGGCAGAATCAAGAAAAACCCAGGAGCTGCAACAAATCAGAAATCAAACTTAGCATTCTGCTCTATCATTTCTTCCTGGTTTGAGTTTAAAGACCCTGTTATTTTTTAACTTACTAATGTAGCCTTTGAGTACAGGTCAAAATAATGCCATCTTAAACATCACCTTTAATAGACACGGCCCTTATTGCACTTATTTCTTTTCATTGCACAGATAAGGTAGGGACACAAACAGAATATGGGCAGAAAAAGAAGCTGCTATGTTGCTAGGAAACTAATTCAGAAAACACTGACAATACTTACAGGGTAAGGTTGAACAACAGTAAGGAGGATCGATTCTTTGCAGCTTCTATAAAAAGAAAAAAAAGTGAAATCAAGTAAAGAGTCATACTTTTACTCACTTAACCAGCTTTTCTTTTTAATGGAGAAAACCGTAGTAATATGGAAAAATTTTTATTACAATGACATAGCAGAGTAGTACAGAGATTAATAATATGCCCAAATAACAATAGATATTAAGAAATAAGTTTTTTCCAATCTAACAAATTGAATTGGCCTAACTTTGCAGTTTATGCTACAAACTTTTTGCTTCATCAGAGAAACCTGCATACTGCAATAATGGTTGTCTTTAGCAAGAACGAAATAACCTTGATTAATTGTATTAGTTCAGCATCTGTAGTCTATGAATTTCTTTTACCTACTTTACAAATGCAAGTTACTTTTATACCATCTAGCTCTTGTGCACTTTGAGCCATGTTAAGAAGTGTAATTTCTTTCAAGAATCTCACAGCACGTCTGTGCTATCCACATCTATCCAATTGTGACTGCTGTATTAACCTAGGTATACAATTAGACAGAAAGGCTCACAGTTGTTAGTTCGGGATAAACTGCAGCCCTGGGATAACTGCACCATGCCCAACTGACCTTTTCAATTACTTTCAACCCACTACTTTATATTTCTCATGCTGAGTATGATTACCACCACCACTGCCTCCTGCAGTCCAGCTACGTTAGAGAGTTGTCTTTAAAAATGAAAATTAGCTTCTCCTGAAAATGTTTTTCAGTTCTTCATTATTCTTGGATTAAACCTGTGCAGGTGTCAGGCTAGGCAAGATTCATCTTAGATTGGCAAGTGCTTTTTTGTAAACCAAAAGGTCAAAAGATGTATTTTGTGGACAAGACTTTTTTACAGGATAAACACTTGCATTGGAAGGATGCTAGACTCTGCACCGTACATTCAACATTTGAGGCTATAAGGTCCTTTGGAGTATCTGGACACAGTCACATTATACATTCAAAAAGCTGGTGTCAAGCACTACACACAAATCTCTCATCATTAGAGTAAATATTTCCTGTAAAACTCATGCTACATACAAAGCACAGCACAGTTACAAAAGAAGTAACTATTTAATCATCAGCTTTTTTGATCTGCAGTATTCAGTCATGACTCCACCGCTCATTTTAAAACTTTCTCAACTAATGATGACAAAACTCCGCAGGACAGCTCATCTTTTTTACTTCTGGTATGGCTAGCATATCCTGTAGATCTATATGATAAACCTTGCACAGCACTGGAGACTGCCAGTTGTACCATGTATTGTATATGTCACAAGAATGGAAAAACAATAGAATCACTGACCGTGTGATCTGTGTGTTTTGTACCTTAAATATATGTGGACAAACATATGTCCCCATGTGACAGTAGAACATACAGACAGTTAAGGTTACAGAAACAAGGTACATCATCACACTGAAATGAGAGCTCCTTCTAAACAGCACCTGAAACATAGTGGCAAAGGCTAAAAAAACCCAATTGCAGCCTTAGTTTCACCCTGAAATGTCTTTCCTCATCTAAAATATGACTAAATTTTTTAAAAAAAGAAAAAGAAAAAAGAAAAGCGTACATTACAGTTATTTTATTACGTTTCATACTCACTTAACTACCTAATTATTTCTCTTTTAGAGTCACTCCAGACCAAACATCTGCAATACCAGCTTAGAAAACAAGCTGCTGACTTTTTGAGAGCTCTGCCATCTCACTGGCTAGCACCAACATCGCAACAAAATATCTTCATGTTTCTTTCATTTCCTGACATTAGAATCAAATAGTGATAACAAGGCTAAAATCTGAAAACTCTGATGGGAATTTGTGATTCATCTGTCTGTCCTTCTCCGTGTCCTGTGTGGTGATTATATTTGTCTGTTCTCACTACTTCTCACAGCTACTTAGGCTGCAACAAGGAAAGAATATAGATGGTTTGAGAATCAAATTATGTCTATTATAGAAGGTTAAAGTTGCATTACTAAGTATCAGGCATCTCGAGCTACATGAGGCATTAACATTCAGCTACAACACCAGCCTCTGTGAACTTGAGGCTGGAAATCACTGCCTCTCTTCTGCTTCTTGCTAGCTGGAAGAGAGGAAGGGCAAAGGCAGATGTGGGGGAATCCCAGCACCTGAGCCAAATAAAATAAGTGGGTCTGTTATTCATATGCATCCTACAGCAAATACAGCATATAAAAAGAAAAGGTATATATATCGCTCTTTAGAAGGAAGAATGAAAAATTATTGTTTATACTAATTTTAAAGCTTTTAGCAATTTTACATACTAGAGGAACACATGGTTTCTTTCCCACTGAAGATGAACAAATAAAGAATTAATTAAGGCTATAATAAATAATAAAATTTTCAGGGAATGCAATTCAGAAAATGTTCTAACCATAACTTAGCTGTTTCATTCACAATGAACATGAAATTGTGAAATTCTTGTTTTGAAACACTTTTTCTCTGCTATCTTAAAATCATCTGCTTCAATTTGGGTCTCACTACTGATGAGAAAGTTCTGAATTCCACAATTGTGGAGTTTGACGCCATGATCTGCAGTATGTTTCACACTATGTTTTTGAAGTAAGGAAATAGAAATCAATGGGTCAAAAGCTAACTACAAAATGTAACAGGTTACCTCAAATGCCCTATTCAAAGCTAAGGAAAGTGGAAATTATCTTGAAATTCTAGCATCTAGGCTAGAGAAAAATCATTCAATGGTTGGATGTCTTTCAATATTATGAATATTAACATAGTATTAATGAGCAAAGAGTTTGCAAAGTCACTCTATTGTAGTACATTTTTAATTATTTCATAGAATGAATCACAGAATGAGAGAAAGGTTTGGGTTTGAAGAGACCTGAAAATAATTTAGTTCCAACTAAGGATCAGTTTTATTTGAGCTGTATATACATTTTTACATCAAACCTGTTTTACAGTATTTATATTCACCTAGGGAAGCTACAAATTTCACTTCTCCAGGCTTTTAACATGAGCAACAGTTCCTGTGGAAGAGTTTTCCCCAGACATCCAGGTAGATTTATTTCCAGTGCTGGAGACATCTTCTGTAAGGACCTTGGTGGGACACAGTAGACCCAATTTAAGGCCGTTTCCTCACTCTCAGCTGTTCTTACACAGCACACAGAGTGAGCCTTGAGGTCCTGTGACAATGTCAGCCTGTCTGAGTTGACATGGGGAACCTTGATAAACTATCAGACAAACTCAGTGTTCGTGGAGACCCGTGAAACAATGCGGAGGCATCTAGGGAGAAAGGCTTTAAGATGGGCGTGCCTTTCCCCAGGCCGGTTTTTGTCACAGGAGAAGCGGTACTGTGCAAACACGAACACCCAAGATAAAAGCCCTCTGCACCAGACAACTCCTGCAGCAAGAGCCATGGCATGTGGGGCTCTTCCCTTTCCATTTCCAAAGGTAACCCTGCAGCACACAATCTACAGGCAATGGTTCCATGGCTGTAATTGACAAGTACAACAGATTACACCAAGCTGGAAGCCATGCTACTGTGGGCAGATCCCTTTTGGTCTTTTAGTTACATCTACACATAGATAATCACTGTTCTAGCAGCAAGTGAAGCATCAGACCTCTCCAAGTCTACGAAGATATTTTTCAGAAATTTTTTTAGGGGAACAAAGAAAATTATATTTTCTTAAGAGGTTGCCAATACCTGGCAGAACCAACTGCTGGAAGAATGCTAATGGGATTTTAGTCTCTGCCTGTTCAGCTGACCTCTGGGAATTCTCTCTGAAGATCCAGTACACAGTGAGAGATGGGCATTCCTGCCATCACACTGTGCAGGCAAGGCCGGGTATATCACACACGGCATTACATCCCCAACTCCATCTCAGAGGACAGTTGCAGGAACACAGCAGGCAAGAAGCATAGCAGGAGGCTTATGAAATAAAGTACGTCACCACAGAGGTGTGGTCTGGGGTCCCAGTTTAGGGAGGACAGGTAACACTGCATGAAATATAGTTACAGAAGATGGGGATATGAGGCCAAGGTGCCAAGCTTTGGGTCCAGACGCATGAAGAACAACTTAAGAGATAAGCATCAGCTTGGATACTGTTTTCTGGAGATGACAGAGCACAGAACACAAAGATCATGGTGTTCAGGTCTTATTTTTGGAGATCAGGATGGTGCATTTTAATCCCTGGTATCAGAAGGCAGAGACATCACAATCACATTTGGAAAGCCGTAGCTGCCCTGTCTACTGATGTTAATGATATTACCTGCCCTCAGCCTCGCTGTTAATGCAGTGAAATACTCCTGACATCCAAGCAACTTCAACTTGTGAACTCCTGAATCCTACAGTTTAATTTGCATACCCTGCTGCTTCACAAAGCCATTAAAATTTAAGACTGCTGTCAAATATGTGAGGGCTTGCAACAGCAGAAGCAATCTACACAAGAACTTGGGAATTTTGCAAGATTCCTGATTGAATGTCTGAGCCCTAAAAACTGTATAAGTAATGGATACTTGAAACAACCACTGCCAGAAAAAGTATAAAACACATAAGGATGGGATTATTACAACACTGCAGGATCAAACAGCAGCAGAAACACAGCTGAGTGGAAAGATGCTCTGATTCAAACATAAATAACTTCAATAACAGCATACTGAAAATTACTGTCAAAGCAAATTGTGTTTTGTATAAATGTTCTTTATTTTAAAGGCCTGGCATGGTGTGAAAGTCAATCTTTAAAATTGTCACAGTCTGCTGCTGGCACTAATTGGAACCCTTGTTGGCAATCTCTGTAAGGGGTCAAGGAGTGAATGTGTCTGCAGGCTGAATTACACTCACTTCCTCTAACAGAAGTGGTCCCTTCAGATCAGGGCTGTGGCACACTGGTGGGCTTTCATACAGGAGATGCCATCTCAGATACCACTGCAATAAAGAATTTGAGAATAAAAAAGCCTTCTGTTCTTTAAGGCTGTTCATCTGTCAAGCTTTCACATACCAAATTCACACTGTTTCCTTCTGTATTAGCACTGTGGCAAGGTGAGCCTTATAAAGTTGATGTTCTTGAATTTCAGTGCTGTATGACAATTATATTTACCTCTTGTCAGAATAAACCCTCCTCTCACAAATACTCAAAGTTTTCCAGTTGCTCATATTTTCAACTTTAAGGCTGTTAAAACTTTGTAACTGAGTTACCAAAATGTTGGTCAAACAGCAAATACCTGTGTATGCTGTACAAGAGTGCTTTTGCAAGGCAACTTGAATACCAACAGCAGCATTACGCTGCTAACTGCTGAGCAATGTTACCTGGTTCTTACTACACTGGCCTTCAATTAATTCTTGAGTGCACATTTAAGTATTGGCAATATGCAGAAAGCTTGACCTTGACTGAGGTGCCATCCTTAGACAACCATTTGAAGGTCTCCCTCAACCCCTGAGAGCACATGGGGTTAAACTTCAAGACGGAACAGAGAACATATTAGGAGTTACTAACACTGGAGTTCTCTGATCCAACAGAAGAAGTGTTTGCTTATTTTGGTCAGTGTATCAGAAAACAACCAAGAGCCAGATGAGCATGTGTGCGTATCTGATGGACTGAGACTTTCACCAAGTCCAACTGTTGACATGCCACTGCCAACACCATCACCACATCAATTACTTCATGCTGCATGAAGATACCATACAGCTGAGGGGAAAAAGTTAGTGCTTATTCCCCCATTAATTAATTGTTCAGCTGTCCTCTTCTAATTAGACTTTCTACACACTAGTTTTAAAGGATCAAAGGCAGACAAAATGAGATAATATTGGTCTCTCAGGTCACTCATCCAGGCCAACATTCCAGTGCTAGTTTTTCTATCATTAATTGCCAAAGTCTCAAAAGCTCTGAGGAAACGTCAATTTTCAAAGTGTAATGAAGAAAATGAATATGAGCCAGCCCCAAGATGTCTGTTGATCACACATCTTCAGAAATAGATCTATGGAGCTTTAATACAATAGTAGTAAAGTAAAATGTTTACAGAAGAGGTTGGTCCCACCATGGAAAGGTCAGTTGTATTCTCCCAAAAATTTCTCATCTTTATTTGTCAGACTCTGCAATTTCCATCAGAGTGCAATGACTTTTAAATGGCATTTCCATGGGCATTTTGTGCAGCTCTTTCAGACAGTTTCTAAGTGAGCTAAGTACAGTTCTGTTCTCCCACTCAGCAGCTGTCTGCACATGATCCAGCAGACCTACAACACCTGCCCACTGCCCAGGATGCTCAGGTACGTTACACCCATGCAGTCAATTTGGGTTCATTCATCCTTTGCACTGGCATTCTTATTGAGGATGTCCAGGAACCTGGGCTGTAACAAAACACCAAGGCTGCAGAACGAAATGCACAACATGGTAAATTCTAACCATTCCAAAAAATCCAACCCAATGCTGACATGATAGGCCATGCTTTGAAACAGTGGCATGAACCATTTGTCTGAGGCAGCCACCAGAGACCTAGTAATGGTTATGAAATACATTCCAATTACTTCGATATTTCTTATGTTCAACCTTCAAAGATGGAGCCATCATGATTTTTCTATAGTAGCATACATGTGCATATAAAGTTTAATTTTAAAAATGCTGAATGTAATTACAACACCCTTCTGATTTCTAAAATAACTTCTGAATTTTTGTAAATACTTATAGATGGTCAAACTGAATTCAGAGTTCATTTACTTGGGAGAGAGAAAGAAAAGAAATACAATGTTTTGAGTATTTCTCTGTACAGGTCTCTTATGTTCCTCTACATTATCTGAATTAGAACAAAAGAAACTTTCTTACGCTCTCCTGAATTTCCAGCACTTGTTTAGACACCTTGACGCAGTCACACAGTCTCTTGAATTTTTATTGCAATAGTGGAAACAGACAAAATAATGAAGGTTAAAGACTGAAGGATATTATGAGGCAACTTTTCAAATCCTGGAAATTGGTGTTATTCCATTTACTTATCTCAGTGAAACACAGAGATTAATGATATAATCTAGCAATTGAAAAGGATGTTTCAGGGAGTAAATGTAAATCTAATATTCACATAATGAAGTCTTGTTTTCCTCTTCTTTCTTTCAAAGAGACGCTATGTAAATTTTCATTTAGAAGAGAAATTCTGTCTTCTGACAGAAAAATAGACATTTTTTTAATGTCTGTTTTTGCTGACACTATGTTAGAAAGCAACAAGCTTCGCTTTACTCAGTAATTTTTTCCTCTAGTCTGGATGCAGCAGATATCTCATGCCCCAAGAGAAGGGAAATTTTTGAGTTAATTTGTGCTGGGCTACTTCTCTTCATTTTAAGTGGGAGAGCAGCTTAACCTTAGCCCAGAAGTCAACAAAAACTTCATGGCACAGCTAATGGATATTTTTGCAGAAATGTAGCTCTGTGCCCAGGTTAAAACTGCATTGATGACTGAACGAGCACCATGCAGCTCTGCTGTCACAAACCAGCAATCCAAAGCTGGACTGGAGAATGACTGCTTATGCATCTGAAGGAAAGTCCCCTTGCTGGGATGGTCACAGCATTTTCTGGAGAAGGAAAGCAACATTGCTGTCTTCCACAACGAACACTGCCTCCAGCAGAGCTCTTGCTTGCCTGCCTGGTCTTGACAAAACTTAGGCAATTGATGTACTGGTATTAATATAATGCAAATATTGCCTCATTAGCACTTCTATTCTCCCAACAGTTTCTCCCCTACTCTGATTTTTGTCATAGGTGAAATTACTTAGGACAGAGAAGATCTACCATATATGCTGATGCAGAATTTTGTATAGTTTTGTATAGTATATTCTAGATAGTATGGCGGCTAAGAGATCAATAAAAACAATTATTCAATAAAAGGCATTATCTAATGCCAAACAGCTTGAATAAATAATTACATCAATGAATTAAAATAAACACTAGCATGACTTCTCGTTCCTTGCTGAGAAACAAGGAAATTACATACTCTAGAATTATACTTCAAATTGGAAATAAGAAACTAAAAGAAAAGATAGTTGAAAATGTCAGAAACTGTAGAGGAGCAATGCCAGTATCCGTACAATTGCAAAAGAGATTTATAGGAGTTACATGTTAAAGAGGACGAAAGATCACTAAAGATGAGAAAAGCTTACAGAAATTTTTACTATGTGACAAATTAACCATGATCTTTTATGATCAGAGCTTCATTTTCATTTGTACTGAAGCATTAGAAGCCATTATAGCTGCTATTCATAATCTGTACGGTGCTGGCATTTTCATTTTCACATTTGGGCATTGTGTATGTAGTAATAAAAGGTCAGGCGTTCACACACATCTTTCATTCCTGCAGCTATTAAATTTTTTCGTTCCCTTAATGCTTTTCAAAAAGCAGAACATGAGATAAATTTTGCTGATTAAATGTTAAATGCTTTAGGATCATCTTGTTTTAGAGAGTTATCTGAGTTTTTATTAATAATGCATAACATTCACTTAGGGCTATTTTGTGTCGGAAGTCCTTCACAGCATTATCTTAGCTCCTAGTAATTCAGCCAATAAAGAAAAAGAAATTAAGAAGAGGAAGATGCATTTGGAAATGAGATAAAGCTCTTGAATTCTGAAGATACTGTATTTTCAAGCACTATATTATACACTGTTCTCAGTTCAATATTATTTGCTTTATCATTGTTTCTTTAAAAAACCTACATTCATTCAAAGAGTGATATTATTTTTCTTTCAGATGTCTGAACACTATTACTTTCGCTTTTCAGTCTTATCTGCTTTTTTGGGACCAAAAAAGCAGCTGATCCAATCTAAGAGCATCTCTATCCTTTGTTATGGAACACGGTGCTAGAATGAATTATGTGTTAAATAATTACAGATTGCTGGAAATAGTTTTAAGAAGCGAATGTTTGAACAAAACAAGGTTCATTCAATTCCTCATAAAGAAAGGTTTCACCAGTCAATGTCTTGAGCTTTGTGGGTTTTATTATTAGTATTACTGTAATTATCATTGTATCTGCAAGGTTAGACAATTGATGGATACTGAGCTGCAGAGACTAATGCAGAATGATTTTTGCTTACTGCATCTGGAATAGAAAATTGATTGGTCAGATGTCAAAGACATATCCATGTGCCACTGGAACAGTATAAATGATGGCAAATGTGATTTTGTAATGATTTGGATGAGCAGCCAAAGGGGCTACTCTTCTCAAGCTACCATGCACACAGCACAGTAATTCAGACAGCAGTCCCAAAGTGCAAACTCTTTGGCTATATTTGCATCCTCACGCATTATTTAAGTTATTTAAGAAGTAGAATGATAGGAGAAGAAATTGAGACACAACTTCTGCCAGACAGTTAACCACTAGCTCCTGTTAAGTTGCATTAGTTATTAAAAAGTCCTGCCATGATATATACCATATATCTGGAATGTTTCAAATTCAAAGGTTCATCCCTTTTTTAAAAAATTTATTTAAAGGAAAAATTTATTTACTGTGCTAAAATCAATAAGATGTGACTTTAAAAATCTATTCTCTTTAAAGCTCTGTCCACTCTTTCAAAATCATATTATTAATTGTCATTTAATACAGCTAAATATTTATGCTGGTTAACCTAAGAATGCATTTATGCTGCTCTACCTTTTATTCTTTCCCTTTCTCTGTATCACTAGAACAAGATGTAATTTTTTTTACATTTTTCTTGAGACGAAGAATCACTAGTATGTGTCTCTCTGAAAAGTTACATAGCAAATGTATGCTGCTCATAAACGTGGTCCTTAAGATAAAACTTAAATTATACTTAAGCAGAAATTCTTCCCTGATAAATGCAAATATAATGTAAATTATAAAGGGGGAACGAATGTTTGAAAAGGGCAGAAGAAAACTGCCCTGCAGACACAAACCAAGCATAAAATGCTGAATGGTTGCATTCTTCTATCCACACAGAAAATGAAGACATAATTGCAGTGCAGTCAGACACAGAGATGTGAGCTCTAGTCTAGATGGGTAACACCGGCAGTAAAAATACGACGCCAGTCTCTTCAGTGTCAGTGCTAAAAGCGCCCACGCTTGCCGAGCCAAGCCGATGTTTCGGTATCCGCACCAGGCAGATTAAAGTTCGCGTGGGGACACGATTCACACACGTGCCGTGTCCCGGCCGCCCCAGCCCACCGCCTTTGCAGCGTCGCCACGCTCTGCGCCGCAGCAAACAAAAAAACAAAGAGAAAAGGTGAAAATTAACCAGTTTATCCCTGTCCTCTCCCGCTCCTTAGGGGCTGCGGGTAACAGTCAAGACTGAAGGGAAGGACAGGAAAACAACTCTCTGCTCTTCAGGAAAACAGTAAGGGGGAGGAGGGAAGCTGTTCACGGGGGAGGTGAATACATAACTCACCGCACAGCTGCAGCCGGAAGGCGGTAGGAGGGAAGATGCACACCGGTATGGGGGAAAAGAAGAAGCGACCGACTTGATGGGACTTGCTAAATTGATTTTATAGGTATTTCGTAAATAATTTATTTGGTGTACATGTATTTGCTCAGCGTGGCTGACACGGCGCCGCCGCTGCAGCGGGCAGCAGTGCCCGAGCCGCCGCCCCGCGCTGGGGGCTCCGGCCGGCGGCGCTGGGACACAGCAGCCCTGCCTGGCACTGCCCCTGCCCGGCAGCGCCACAGCCTCTGCTCCCAGCATCGCTGCTCTGCCGAATCAAACCATTGCTTGACACAAGACAGAAAAGTGAGTCGTCTTACGCAAGCCCTCTCTAAGCACAAGCCATGGTAGCGAAGGGACGAGGGCGCATCACCGCTGCTGCCTCTGGCTGAGGCTCTGAATGAACCTGTCAATACCTATCTCCCCTGGGCAGAGGCCGGCACTGTCAGCATGGGCTGCACTCGCTGCCGGCAGGTCTCTGGGATGGAGCGCAGAGTCACTCACTCACCTGCGAGCTGCAAATGAGCCGAGGTGAGAGATTGCAACCGAGGGGCTTCTCTTGGGCCAGGCAGCATGACCAGCTGCCTCCCGCACCCATCCAAACAGGAGATTCACCTCGAGATGTCTCAGGGCATGGGGAAGCACAGCTCAAAGCATTTCTCTAGATGCTTTCTGAAATCACAGGACAGCTGCAAACAGCTTCTCCCATCCTCAGCATGGCTATAGGCAGCTAGTTTGGGCTAAAGGCCTGGTTTTAAACAGCTGGGCTCATAGAGGTGAATTTTCCATCAGGTATGAGAGACGTTTTATTGTTCAGCAATTGCCCTGGCCTGTCATACACACAAATAGAACAGGCTCTGTGGGCTGCACATGGTGTTTTAGGCACCTTGACTCAGCTACCTGCGCTTTGGATGCTGCAGGACTTGCTCTTGTAGTCTGAGCCAACTCATGGTATGCTGCATAAAAATGTATCCTGTATTAGCCATGTAAGCAACTTCACCAAGTTTGAGAAGTATGCAATATGAAGGTGTCCTTCCTACAAAATAACTCCTATAAAGAACAACCTTTGGGGTCTGCAGATTTCTTCTCTTGGATGAACATCCCATTCTCCTCTTGAACAGCTTGTACTTCTGTTTCATCCATAGTATGTTGAGGACTTTCATTTAAAGCTAGTTCATGAACTTTAGGCATCACAAATATCCCTCACTTCAGCTGCAATCATGAGATAAGCACAAAAAAAAGAGCTTCAAAAATCTGCTTTGCTTGTACACACTGATAACAATCTATCTGTGCAAGAATAAATTCCTTGTTCCAAGGACGTGCATTAAAATTCAGTTCTCAAAGGGGACATAGCAGTGGATTTAGCATGCAAGGATATATGTTCTTTAAAGGCTATATGTCAAACCTCAAGATTAAAAATAGACTTGTCAAAATTGAGTCTGACTGAAATCACTGTAACTGTATCTCTGTGTTCCAATGGACATCATATTCTTCCTTATGTAGTCACAAAGTAATTTTTTTGAGTCTAATTAGACCGCAAATGTGATTTTTAAAAAGAAAATTAAATCATTACTTTAAAATTATATTTATTGCTAATGCAAAGTGCCAGATTATGAGTATTGGGTGGCAGATTCTTCACATCTACAAGTCAGTAGTTTTTTGCATACATGTAAGTGAGGAGAACAGTTATGAGTCCATCCTCAGGCATAATTTTGGCCTTTAAGTCAGCAAAGAGAGGATGAGAGCACGAGCAAGATCTAAACAGAGAGGTCACAGGACGCTGATGATGCATTTTTATCACCTGCAGCCCTAATTAGACACCAAACTGCCCATGTGCATTTCACTAATTCCTTATGTCACACATGGCAAGAGAAGAATAAAAATAAACAAAAATAGTTCAAATTTATTAATCTATGATTCTACAGAAAATAATCCAACTACTAAAAATCTTTTAAACCTTACAGATATATTTTTAAATTTTTTGTTTGGTTGTTTTTTTTATTTTCAATATACTTTTCGTTCTCTAATTCTGTCCTATCCTAACTAAAAGATAACCTCAGGGCAAAAGCTCTTCATCTACAAAGGATCAACAGCCAGAAAAGCATATAAAGAAAAGAGGCAGGGGAGACAAGCATGCTTATAGAATCAGACTCTCAAAGCTAATGATTAAAATGAGAAGTGGAGAAGGGAGATCAGAGAGGTTTGAGAGGATTTATTTGGTTTATTTTCCTCCCTCTACCCTCTCCCCAGCTGCAGCTTCCCAAGAATTGTTCAAAGTTCATACCTTCCCCATGGCTCTTCTAAAGATCTGAACTCCAGAAGGAAAGTTTCAGGAAGGTCACCTGTGAAAGGGATCTTTGCTCTTCAAAATCTGTAAATTCACCATTTGAATGATGTGCTATTTGCATTTTTAAAGGCAATTATAAACAATTCACTCTCCTAGTTCTTTAATTCATCCATCCATTGAGACCAAATATTTAACTTTTGCTTTGCTGTTCCGCATGCTGCTGCTGCCAATATCATTAACCTCTTCAGTCACACTGACACACCTCAGCATTCTGGAACATGTGGTGGTGACTTAGTACTTCCCTCGTGTAGGGGTTTGGGGAGTTCTTCTTTTGTTTTGTTGGGGTTTTTTTTCTTTTCTTTCTTAAGGAATTTTCCCCATAGGTGTGGCTAATGGGCCGTAACGACTGGACACTTCACAGACAAAAGAAGTTATCAGCTCAGGGGAGAGGGCCAATGGCCCCTCCCTCATTACCTGGGAATGCCCAAGTAGGGGGGAAAATACCGCGAGACGGGAGACTGGAGACGGCAGGGCTGGGGACAGTCCTGTCTCTCGGGCTCGGGCTCGCTCGCTCTCGACTGGGGAAGAGGAAGGAGGCGGCCGAGGCTGTTTGGAGAGGAGTTTTTCGGCTGTCGTCGGGGACCAGCCTGGTCCTGCTTCTTTTGCCGCGGGTGAGCCCCTGCTCGTAAGAGCAGCCCTTCAGACTGAGACCTTATTAACACCCACCTCACTAAGGGAAGGACTTTCTTACGATCTGCCTGGGTGCCCTGAACCCTCCTCTCCCTTGGAGCTCCCTTGGAGCCGGGCTGCCGCTGCCCCGCCCGGGCCCCGCCGCTTCTTTCGGGGCTGCTCCCAGCCTTCGCTACTCTGTAGCCTCGCACCTCCTGCCTGCCCAGACCTCCCGGGGATTTTCCCACTGCAGCTCTGGAGTGTGATAATCTCCTCCACTTCCCCGGGACTTTTTGCTCGTCTCTGCCGTCCCAGCTTGCCGCCGGAGCGCCCCTGCCAGCTGAGACCGGCACGGCGCCAAAGGGGAAGGTGCCAGACGACCGAGACAGCCGTCATTGGGTTCCTAGTTCTGTTTGTTATTAATGCCAAAGTTGTTGTTTTTGCCTTACTAGATATACTAGTAAAGAACTGTTATTCCTATTCTCATATCTTTGCCTGAGAGCCCCTTAATTTCAAAATTGTAACAATTCAGAGGGAAGGGGGTCCACATTTTTTCCATTCCAAGGAAGACGTCTGCCTCCTTTAGCAAACACCTGTCTCTCAAACCGGGACACCGCGCAGTGCTGCTGCTGCCACCTTGTACATCGAAGCAATGCCTTCCACGAGCAGAGGCCTAAAGACCTCTTTCTGTTCTGTCCATGGGCAAAAAGTTGTGTCCCAAAGGCTACGTGTATTGCAATGGCTTGCACAACAAACTCATTGGTTACTCAAAGCCGGCCACTGGAGAAGCTTATGGGTCCCTACAGCTGTGTGACACCGACCTTAGGCCTGCCACTCCGTTTACCTCGCTCCCAAAGGGCTGGCTCTCGGAGAGGCAACAAAAGCAATGGCACGCTCCCGCAGCTGCCTCCCTCAGCTTGCTATGGGGAGCACTGGCAGAAGGGATGACTCCTCTCCAAGATGCAATCTTTTCTTCCTATGTCCTAGGCTGGGAAATACTCCAGTTGCTTCAGATGCCATTTACTGCCTGTCCATCTACCCATTAATAAGAAGTAATTTGGAAAATTATACTACTCTGGAAACATAGAGTCCTTTGCCTTTGCAGAATAAAGGTAAGATCCACACACAATCATTCCCATTCTAAGGGAAATGGAAAGAAAATGATCAGTCTATAGTTTCCACTTGAAGAATCCATATTATATATATTCATTAAGGAGGTCTTTGATTATGTGTTCAGCCAGTGATGAGAAGATTGAAGGGAAGAACCTACAGGACCTCTGGGTTCTTATTGTGCTGCTTTTAAAGGAAAATTCAGGGCTGTTACAGAAAGTGCAGTAAAAATGACAGGAGGGAAAAAAAGTGCTTATGCTTTTTCTAATTAAAAGGCTTATAGAAACAGATCTTTCCCCATGAAGGAATATACCATACACAAGTCATAGTGTGGTCTCTCTGACCTTTCTCTGAAACAACTGGAACCAGTAGCTATAAAGGACATGTAGCAGTAAAGGACTTCGGATCTGTTTTGGCTTGCTGGTTCCTAAATGATTGTTTTCCCCTTCCAAATGATTAACTTTTTCATAAAAGTTTGTGATAATGCTCACATTCAGAGGTTACCCCGTACAGAGAGTACTGACATTTTTTGTTGACATTTGCTACTCATCAAAGTTGTCCTGAACTTCAGCAATCACCACTGAAGTATTTGTTGTATGGAATGTAACTATAAGTTCTGAATAGATTGAACTTTCTCTGCACAAAATACTTAGTTCAGTAAAGAAAATGAATTTACTGCAAACTACATTACATTATGTGCTGTAAAGAAGGGTGTTATCAATTAACCACATATTTTGTTTTACTTACTGAAGTTTTATTTTAATAGGTCAGAATTTGAAACAGAGAAGCATTTCTGATCCAGCCTGCTTTGTATTTTCACCGCTAACATGGTACTGACATCTGGAAAATTAAACCAACTAACTTAAGGAAAGTAAAAACAGAAACATGAAAAGCAATGAAATTTGATTTCAAAAACTTTCCCATTATTACAGAGAAGACAGTAATGATGATGCAGATAAAGGTACTTATTACAGTCCATCAGATAAATGGTCAAACTGCACATAACACTTGTGAGGAAGAGGATGAAGACAAAAGAAGAAGAGATATAGCAAAGGCACGATCACCCTTTTCTCCTCCTCTAACCTCTTTTCGTAGTAAAACAGCCTCAGGGAACAGAAGATGCACTGATTTATATCATAAACTTTATCTGAGTGCTGTCAAACTCATGCATTTAATAATGGTATATCAAAGCCTACGGTGACTTCAAAGCCATGACGCCAGCTGTGATAAATTTCTGTCTTCTGTTCTTGCATTGTTGGTCTTTCTGAGCTCATGATTTTATGCTTTCTGCAGTCAACAGGACCATGCTCTTCCACTGAAACAGCACTGGGACTTTTGTCCGTTCACCTGAATACCATAACTAATAACAAAGTACCTAACAGTTTAATTTGGACTCATGAAAGAAACATAGAGAAAGGACTTCAAAATGCCTGCTTTTTTCAGCTCCTACATTAAAAAAATCCACTCTTTTTTTTTTCTGTTGTAGGTAGCAAGTGATGTTGAAGAGTGTTACTGCAAATTATGATAGCTCTCTGTTGCAGCCCACAAGCCTCTGCACCCTACCCCAGAGATGCTGATGTGCAATCACTTCAAACATAAAGTGACGCAGTGACGAAATGGTAGGAAAGTCAGCACACAGACCATTGTACTGAGGCACAGAACAATCACAAGCATTTTAAGCCTCTATATGTTTTCATTTACAGGCTGGGCAATGAACAGATCAAGGGCAGCCCTGCTGAGAAGGACTTGAGGGGCTGTGGATGAGAGGCTGGACATGACCTGGCAATGTGGACTTGTAGCCCAGAAAGCCAAACATTGCCTGGACTGCATTAAAAGCAGCATGGCCAGCAGGGCAAGGGAGAGGATTCAGCCCCTCTGTTCTCATGGACAGCTGTATCCAGCTCTGGGATCCCAAGCACAGAAAGGACATCAACCTGTTAGAGCAAGTCCAGAGGAGACCACCAAGATGACCAGAGGGATGGAGCACCTCTCCTTTGGGGAAAGGCTGAGAGAGCTGGGATTGTTCAGCCTGGAGAAGAGAAGGCTTCAGGTTGACCTGATTGCAGCCTTCCTGGACCTGAGGGGAGCCTACAAGAAAGCTGGAGAGAGACTTTCTACAAGGCATGTAGTGACAGGACAAGGGGCAATGGCTTCAAAATGAGAGTAGGTTTAGACTAGGTAATAGGAAGAAATTCTTTGCTGTGAGGGTGGTGAAGCACCGGAACAGGTTGCCCAAGAAAGCTGTAGACACCCCATCCCTGGAAGTGTTCCAGGCCAGGTTGGATGGAGCTCTGAGCAACCATGTCTAGTAGAAAGATGTCTCTGTCCATGGCAGGGGGGTTGGAACTTAATGATCTTTGAGGTCCCTTCCAACCCAGGCCATTCTATGATTCTATGATTTATTTACAACTGTCATTTGTTGTCATTTCTACAGACATAAAACCTCATGCTCTAAAAATTCCTCCTGTGTCTCTCTCCTCTATGGTTTTGTTTTGCAATATATAGCATTACCTTAAAAATGGGTCTGGTCTACTTGAAATATCTAATTTTCAAGTTGTGTTTTCTGAAAAAACCAAACAGTGCCTTACTAGGCACAGAGTTTTGGAGAAGGGAGAGTGATGGGAAAGTGAAAGAAGAGAATTAGGGGAAGTGATGGGAAGGGGACCTTCAGAGGCTGGCATGAGTTGTCACTGGGAATGGCATGTCACAAAACCCTTGAATTACCCTAGATCAAATAGGGAAATGTTTTATTAAAGCATGTTATTCCACCATTTGTCAGCTGTATCTTAAAATTAGGAAGCTACAAGTAGAAGCACTACAAGCAATCCATGGTGTAATCATTAAACAGTCTGATCCAAACCCCACTGAAATCCACCAAAAGACTACCATCATCTTCAGCCGGCTTTGGATCAGAATCACGTTGCTGGAGGATGAACATTGCCCCATAGTTCCTTCCCAGGAAAATGATGCACAAAAGCACGACAGGCAGCAGAGCAACACCTTACCTGTCGCTTTTAAAACACCTTTGTCAAATTTTCCCTCAACCAAGCCTTAAGCAAGTAGGGACTTCTTACCAGAAAGCAAAATGTAAGTATTTCTAGAAGCAGGCAGTATGTATTTTTAGCATGTATAGTTATGGACACATCATTTATAGGTTCAACATACAAAATACTCATCATGTTTAGAGCTGTCCCTAAACAAAAAGCCCAGGCATTATTCCTTGTGCCTGCAAAAACAAATCCACCATGTATCGTTGATAAAAAAAATAGTTAATTTACAAAGCTGTAGAATTGCTTTATTTGCACTTGACTGTTTAACGCTCAGGCGTTTTAACAGATCTGGCACTGGCAAGATAGGGTGACACAAGACTATCATTATCTCTGTATTATGCTTTATAATTGCAAAATGCTGTGTTTTATTGCTCCATTTACAATAATAAGAGTATTGCTAAACAATTATCATAACAAATGTATTTTTGATGGAAGAGCCCCTGATGTTTGTCTTTATAAATTAAGCTAGTCATAAAAGTCCATGTTTATAATGGTATTACCTTCTTTGAAATAACAAAACAGTCCATTGATGGTGCACTATGAGCACCTACTGGGAAATTCATGGTATCTTGCCTCATGCATCAGATATCTAAATGAACAGCCTTCATAAGAGCATCTTTTTCTTCTTATTGTTAATGACATACATACAAAAGTATTATAATTATTCTAAAGCAGCAGCTGAAAGAAAAAGTCTCATGGAGATATTGGTAATCTGTCATAAGGAGAGTACTGTGAAGACAGCAGACAATTCAAAATCCAAATATTCCTTGCTTGAAACCATTTAACTGTTCAAAAGCATCTATCAAATACTTATACAAGCACATGTTAGAATAGTTTCCTGAAGTTTAGTATTTAGTCAATAGGCTATAATTTCTGTGGAATATATGAAGTGTAAGATATGAAAATATTTTTAAAAGGTACAGTACAGTAGCTACTCAAAGAAGTTACTGCACACTGCCCTTCGATAAAACATCATCTTTCTAATCAGGGGATTAGGAGTAATAAATCCCACTGTAAATAAACTGTTGCTTAAATAAAAACTAAGTTTTAGATCAGTAAATCCTATCAGATTAAGGCAGTCATGCCATACTCTTCACCACAGTACAACCAAACCAAATTATTACTTCTTCCTACTGTTTCTGACATTCAGAGCTATAATTGCCAAAACAGAATTTCAGTGCAGGAAAAAAATAAATTAGTACTGAAATACACTGTAAACTGTGTATGTTCAGCATTGTGTACCAGAAAGGTAACTCCGTATCATACTCTATTTGACTTCCACTGAAAAACCAACTCATGAGCTCCAGTGAAATAACACACACCTCAAAAAACCAAAACCCAAACAAAACACCAATCAAATAAAAAAAGAAAGTGAAAAATAATGTAAAAAAAAACCAAGTCATGTCCTGCATAGCATTGGTATCTGGTGAGGCTGCAAGTCAGAAGACATCCAGCTGTGGGCAAGCCTTTGAAAGGCTCTGTGCAGCACTAAGTGCAGGTAGACAGAACACAGGCATGGGTGACAGTGAACAAGAGCCCAAGAGCAGAGATTTACTGCTTTAAGAGAGAGCTACTCATTTTTCCACCTTCCTGGAAAAGTCACATCTTCCCAGAAAGCGCTGATAGTCCCAAAGGACTAAGTACACCTTCTTCAACTCCTCAAAGTCCAGATTCAGGTATGAGATAGAGCAGTCTTACTACTCTGATGCACTCACAGATCCAAGACCAACACACAACTTATATCTGACTTTGTCCAAGCACAAATGTCCTGGCTAAGCGTTGTTGGTAGATGTTTTGAGAAGGCCTTATGTTATGCTTGAGCTATAGCACATCTTTCCAAACAGATACAAGTTTATCATTTAAAGACTTGAAATGATGAGGAATGACCACAGCTCTCTCTCTTATCTCTCGCAGTGTTATTAGCTGCAGTTTCTTAGGACTGGACTGGACTTTTTACCAAGCTGAAAAGATACCTGCTATCCCAGTTTGTCCTTGTTCAGATAAACCTGTCTTGATCTGTCCTGTAGCAACCTAACTAGGCTGAGTTTCTTATGAATCTCATAAAAGGGGAAACTTGTGGCTAATTTTTGCTGCTCTTCCCAAACTACGTCCAATTACCAGCACACTTTTCAGGAATGGACAGCACTACAGACCTTCTATGGTTATATATAAAATTTATATTGCCTTCCTACTCCCACTTGATATTCTTATCCTTTTTATATCCATTTTATATTCATTCTATTAGCTACAATGTACTGCTCTGAAAGGTCAGATTCAATGAATTATTTAATGCCATGGCAAGCTGAAGCACAAAATGCTGCATCTTAACAGTCTCTGGTAGTTTCACCCTAGGCTGGGCTTCATTATGTGAGCCAAGGGGATGTAGAGAGGAATGGTTTCAATACCAGCTTTAATCCACTTGCTCTGAGCAACAGGCACAGTCACCCTGCACTTCACCTTGGCCAGCCTTCTTCTGAAACAAAGTTTTTACTACTGGAGGCTATATTCAACACACTACACTGGGAAATAGCACCTCCCTTGTAATGCCAGCACACGACTTTCAAAGCTCCTGTTCCTAGATTTCTGAACTTCTGTAATTTCACCAGCTATTGCCACACGACAGTGGTTCCATCAGCTAGAAGTGGGAAGACCCAGGTCCAGAGGGAGTCACAAAAATGATCAGAGTGCTGGAGCACCTCTGCTATGAAGACGGAATGAGAGAATTGGGATTGTTCAGCCTGGAAAAGGGAAGGCTCTGGGAAGACCCTATAGCACCCTCCAGTAAATTAAAGAAGGCCTCTAAGAAAGATGAGGACCAAGTTTTGAGGTGGGCATGCTGCAATAGGATAAGACTTATTAAACTAAAACAAGATATGTTTAGAATATGAGGAAGAAGTTCTTTACTGTCAGCGTGGTGAGGCACTAGAATGGGCTGCCCAGAGAAGCTATAGATGCCCCATCCCTGGCAATGTTCAAGTTTAGATTGGAAGGGGCTCTAAGCAACCTGGTCTAGTGGAAGATGTCCCTGCCCATTGCAGGGAGGTTGGAACTAGATGTTCTTTAAGGTCCCTTCCAATACAAACTGCTCTATGACGTGCTTATTTTGTCATCCTTAAGTACCAGCTTTGCCATGACTTCCAGCTCTGCCCTCCTGAACTCCTCAGCATCTCACAGGCAATGGAGGCTCAGCTGTTGTTGTCTTACTTAAAAAAGTCTCATGATAACAGCCTGTTCTGTAGGTGAGGCAATCTCCAAAGGGATTAAATTAAGTGTACTGTGTATCTTTGGCAAAATGTATGCAGCATGTCTTTTTTTCTCTCTCTCTCTCTCTCTCTCTCTCTCCACAGATAACCTGGAAACATAGATATCATATATGATATGAACCCCATAAAACAAGCAATACTCATAAAATTATAGGTGTTATAAAAATCCCCTATGTCCACATCTTTCCCTATTTTAATGCGTATTGTTCTTGTAAAACAGAAATGAAACATGAATTTTTTTCTACTGCAGAGAATCATGATGACATGACAGAATTTGCACCTTTTATTTATCCCTTTTAGGTGGAGATAAAGGAAATGCTTCAAAGAAATATTTTAAAACTGTCTAGCAACTCTCCTTGTAACAGGTTGGCTGTACAAACCATATAAAATGGTCATGACAAACCACGTAAAATGTCAAGACAAGATTTTGGGTAACATGAGCTGCAGAACCTCAGGATCTGTTTCTAAGTAACGCATAAATCCCAAATCCATTATAATAGAGCTTTATGAATCATATTCCTCTCTCTCACTCCACACATACATACAAACATGTGCAAATGCCTACATACAATATAGAATATATACTGCATGCTTATGGCATGTTATTTGTCCAATAAACAGCCCTAAGACTTACACTAGCAAACTGTATCCTCAGTCTATATACCTGGGAGCATAAATTATGCAATCTCTTTCTCCAAAAAAACACGGTTGCAAAAGTGTGTGCTGGATTTTCTTCCTTTCTCATATGTCAGTATGTGGTACAGTTCCTCCCTTAAATCCATGGCAGTTTCAATTAATTATTAATGAACTCAAGGCATCTGCTGGACACTGCAACATGACTATAATTGGTGTAGAACACTAAGAAATTGTTTCAATACTTTTTAAGGGCAAAAGGAAGCAGTATCTTTACTAACACAGTTGTCCTAATATTTAATTAAAGACTTTGAACACAAATCGAATTTCAGATGAAATGCAGAACAAAAGGATATTTCTGGTCACAAAGGTATAATTTCCATGTAAAATTGAGCAGTAAGGAGAATGACACAAGATAAAGAATTAAAAAGAAACTGGCCTGCAAACTCAATTAATTGTTTTAATTTTTTGCTGTCTTCCAACATGGAGAGCTTTTGCTATTACTCTTGATAAACTCAGGCAGATGATACTTTCCTTTTAAGTCTCTGGCACACTTTAATGATACATAGAAAATAATATTGAGCAGAAAAGACAAAGTATGGAACGAAGATTTCAGTGTAATGACTAAACCTCATGACTCCTATGGTTTTTATGAAATACAGATGACCAAAAGGATTTTGAACTGCTGTAGCAACCAATTTCTTCTGCAAAAGAACTGCCTTTCTTGCACAGTGCTTTCTGAGTAACAGACCTGCTGAAAAGCTGAAGTGATCATAAAATGGGTAAGTTCTATCATACAAGATGACAAGACCTTTGCCTCTCCTGTAGTCTTGTTTGATTCATAAGCTGAACAAATGTGGCTTTAACTAAACCTCCAATCAAATGGAATTACTTTATTTAACAATATAGACAGTGGACTGCAGGGATTTTCCCTTGTGCAGTAAGTAAAATATATGAAGCTTTAGTCTGCATGAGGAGGAATAGGAGCTAAAAGAACAATTAACATTTCAGCACATAATATGTAAGAAATATGCCTTTGGGGAAACGTAGGCTGATCGCAATCTGGTTTTATCTCTGCAGTCTCTCCTTTGGTATTTGCAGGCTCTAGTTTGATATTCTAACTTCTGGGCTTCTCAGAACCAGCTTCTTTGTTTCTCAAACAAAGCCAAAGCAAGACTAAGACCAACATTATTTGGAAGTCACCTGCTTCCCCCTCTTCCTGTTGCTGCTTTCGGGAGGTTTGTGAAGACTTGGTTATTAAAAGTCAAGCAAAAAGTCAAACAGAAAATGACTTCTGGGGGAAAAAGCCTAAAAAAGCTAAAGCAGTAGCTAAAATGCTTCTCTTACACTACTTTTCAAGTGTTTCCTGTAATAAATTGCAGATGATGAATTGTCACATCAGAAATCAAGGAAAAGCTGACTAAAATATCCCAGAGAAATCTATCACATTAAGCTGCCTTTTGAAGCACTCAGTGTTTTAAAAACAAATTTAATTTTAGCTATTTTTATTTTCTACTAGTTTCTACTAGTTTTTGTCTCAGATTAACAAGAAACTGTTTTTCTCCTTTGACGTTCCACTGTGACCCAGAGTCATCCCAATCAGTGGTAATATTTAACTGAAGAATCTCACTTTGGGGACTAATGAGTCAGAATATGTAAAACTATTCTTTCCCTTTTAACTAATCTTCTGATTGGGCATATCAGGTAGAGTTAGAAGTAGATACTCAGTCTCCTGGCAATTTTAGGAGTCCTTGTTGGCTGCACTACTGCTAAATTAAAATATAATCTAATTCCGTGTTCAAACTTTTCTAGTCCATCAACCAACACAGAAGTCCCCACAACATTTCTATTCCAACTACAATAATCTATCAACTGCTAAGAGAGACTGTGAATCACAAAATTATTCTTATTGGAGGGAAACAGGAAAGAGAAAGGACTTGCTAGTGACAGTCTTAAGCCTTTTGATCAAATTTTTAAAAAACTTTAAAAACCCCAAAAATTAGGCTGTGCGGACACAAAAAAAAGTCACAAAAAAAAAAAATCAAAGTCAATTGCACTGACAGCCAGATCCAATTATCTTACAAAACAATTAAATCCAGACATCTCTCAAGTTTGGTCGGAGAGAGTTTTATCAGACTAAACATAGAATTGCCTGAGTAGGAAGTGATCCACAAGGACCACTGAAGTCCATCTCCTGGCCTTTCACAGGAACACCCCAAGAGTCACACCACATGCCTGAAAGTGTTGTCCAAACACTTCTTGAACTCTGCCAGGGCCAGTCCTGTGACCACTACCCTGAGGAGCCTGTTCCAGTGCCCAGTCACCCTTTGCGTAAAGAACTTTATTCTTATATTGAATCTCAACCTCCTTTGGCACAACTTCAGGCCATTCCCTCAGGCTCTGTCACTGGTCACCACAGAGAAGAGATCAGAGTCTGCTCCTCTTCTTCCCCTCACAAGGAAGCTGTAACTGCAGTGAGGTCTCCCCTCAGTCTCCTCCTCTCCAGGCTGAACAGACCAAGTGCCCTCAGCTGCTCCTCATATGGCTTCCCCTCCATACACATCACCATCCTCATTGCCCTCCTTTGGACAGTCTCCAATAGCTTGATGTCTTTTTGATATTGTGTCACCCAAAACTGCCCCCAGCACTTGAGGTGAGGCTGCCCCAGCTCAGAGCAGAGCAGGACAATCCTCTCCTTAGCCCAGCTGGTGATGCTGTGCCTGATGCCCCCAGGACACGGGTGGCTCTCCTGGCTGCCAGGGCTCTGCTGACTCATGTTCAACTTGCCGCTGACCAGGACACACAGGGCCCTTTCCATGGCACTGCTTTCCAGCCTCTCTTTCCCCAGTCTGTCCATACATCCAAGGTTCCCTGTCCCAGGTAAAGAATTGGCACTTTCCCTTGTTAAACTTCATACAATTGGTGATTGCCCAGGCCTCTGATTTGTCCAAGTCTCTCTGCAGGGCAGCCCTGCCTTCAAGGGAATCAACAGCCCCTCCCAATTTAGTATCAGCAGCAAACTCACTTAGTATACCTTCCAGTCCAGCATCCAAGTCTTTTATGAAGGTGTTGAAGAGCACAGGGCCAAGGATGGAGCCCTGCTGAACACCACTAGTGACAAGTCACCAGTCTGATGTCACCCCAGAAGGATCTTGTGAGAAGACAGCATTGAAAGCTTTACTGAAATCCAAATAGATTACATCAAGAGACTTCCCTTGATCAACTAGGTGGGTTACCTTGTCATAAAAGGAAATCAAGTTTGATAAACAGAACTTTCCTCTCATGAAGAGATGCTGACTGAATTATGCCTTCAGGTGTTTTTCGATAGCTCCCAAGATAATGTTCTCTACAATTTTGCCAGTCACTGAAGTGAGACTGACAGGTCTGTAATTTCCAGGATCATCCTTCTTGCCCATCCTTAAAGCTGGGACAACATTAGCCAGCTTCCAGTCAGCTGGGACCTCTCTGGATTCTTAAGACTGCTCAAAAATCATTGAAAGAGGCTTTGCAATGACATCAGGCAGCTCTTGGAGTATATCTCAAATAAGTCCCATCAGGCCTCATAGTATTTTAGGGATCTAGCTGGAGCAGCAGATCCTACATGAGTTCAGGGTCCGCTGGGAGTTTATCACTCTCAAAGACATGGCCCTCCAGCTCAGAGCACAAGGACCCCCTTAGCCGGTCATCAGTGTTGAAGACAAAGGTAAAGGAAGCATTAAATATCAATGTCTTGTCTATGTCCCTGTTTGTGAGGTGATCATCCTCCTCCTGTAACAGGCTGCTGTCATTTTTACACTGCCTTTCGCCATTTATATATTCTAAAAAAATTTTTGTCCCTCGCGGTTCTGGTCAGCTTCAACTCCAGCTGAGCTTTGGCTGCACAGATTTTCTCTCTCTTTTCTAAGTAGTAAGCAGCATCTCTGTATTCCTCCTATGTCATATGACATTGCTTCCACTGGGCATACACCGTCCTTTATTGCCTTAGCTTCAGAAGAAGATCCCTGCTCAGAAGGGATCTTCTGCCTTTCCTGCTTGACTTCCATCATTTTGGCGTTGCCTGTTCTGAGGCTCTTAGAAGGCGGCGCTTAGAAAGTGACAAGCGCTGATGGACCCTAGCACCTTCGAAAGCATTTTCCCGGGGGACTTTACTCACTAGTTCCCTGAGCAGCCTAAAGTCTGCTCTCCTTATACCCAGAGTTGAGGTTTTCCTCTTGTGAGCAGAGATTTTAAACTCAATTGCTTTGTGGTCACTGTGGCCAAGTTGGCTGCCAATCACTACTTTGCTCATGAGACCCTCTCTGTTAAGAAGCAACAAATCAAGGAGGGTGTCTTTCTTGGTCAGCTCTCTTAGTATCTGTACATGAAGTTATCATCCAACTGTTCTAGGAATCATCTGGACCTGTTTGTGTCAGCTGTATCATGTTCCCAGTTAACATCTGGCAAGCTGAAGTCACCCATAAGGATAAGGGCAGTTAAATCGGAAGTGTCCCGTAGCTCCTTGAAGACTAACACATTGACAAGATCATCCTGGTTAGATGTCTACAGCAGACTCCCACGATGACAGCCACATCATTTACTTGTCCCTTAATCCTTACCCAGAAGCTCTCAACTGTGCCATTGTCAACTGCAAGCTCCATAGATTTCAACCTCTCCATTACATCCACCACCCCTTCAACCTCCCCTTCCTCGCCTATCCTTCCTGAGGAGCCTGGAAGCATCCAACATGGCACTCCAGTCCCAGGACACATCTCACCAGGTTTCACTTATGCCAGTGATGTAATAACTCTGGAATGAGGCCAAAGCTTTGGGCTGCTCTTGTTTGTTCCTCATGCAGCATGTGTTGGTATAGAAATGTTTCAAGTGTGATTCACTGTAGCCAACACCTCATGGAGCAGATTAAGAGTCCTCTCTAGCACTCAGCTTCTCACATTCTGGCATGCCATCCCATTGCTTATCACTGGCAAGTCTGTTTTTGTCCCTTTGCCCCTTCCAATCTAGTTTAAATATTAAGTATTCACTTAGATACTTTCTCATTTCTACTATTTTTTTGTGATTTTCCAACTCCTTAGACAAACTACAGGTTACAGGTTTCAAGCACTGACATCCCTAAGATATTTTTGGCTGATTGAAAGGCAACATTGCCATCAGAGCAGGAATATGAAATGGAAGTGTAGAGGTAGCCACTAAAAGTGGACCCTAATATTCTGAGGGACAGCCACCTTATGGACACACACAGCTTCAGGAGGCATCATTCTTCATTTTATTTTACTTTATAGACTAAATGTCATCTGGAAAGTGAATAAAATTGTGAAAGTAAAAACTAATTCTGAGAATCAGGAAGACACAGCATCAGCATGCCACAGAGGTAGAGAAAGATCTTGTCATCTTCAGGGACTACTGAGTCAGCTTCCCATTACACAACTCATTAAAATTACACTGTTATAGCAATGGACCATGAAGTACCAAGACCTCTCCATGACATTCTTCTCTGAGTAGGGTTTTACTCATTTACAGTCACTCTCCTTATCTCCTTCCCACCCCAGGGACTGCTGCTTCCCACCTTGACAAGGTAAAAACCTGACAACTAAAGAGTAAAGATACTTCAAATTAATGGAAATATACAAGACATTGCAAATTGATCACAGTCCTTTCACCTTTCTCTCTCAACAGTTTAAATTACCTTTTACCTCCCATGAACACTGGTGCATGTAAAACTGCCACCTTCAAAACAGCATTCCTTATAAAGAGGTGATTTAAATGCCTTTCCCTCAAACGAAGCACCTGTAGCTGACAGAAGTCTCCGAGGGTCAACTTACAAAACCATAAAAATATCATGTTTGCCTCTCAGCTCTTGACATCACCCTTGCCACCCTTCTATCAAAATACAGCATTTTAGTATAATTCATAGCAACTACAAGCCACTTTATAGACAATGCAATCTACATTTCAGTATTTTAAAGAACTACTTCTCTGTCATCCTGAAGCTATTTAGGCAGCAGTTAAAAACCAGTTAATTTCTGTGATTCATACAGCCAGCACTGCCTCAGAATAAAAAGGAATGCTGATGCCATGAATGTGAAAAGCCACATTGTGGAAGCCTTCCCAAAGCACACAACCATCCTGTCTTTTCAGAAATGGCTGTTTTGCCCTTACAACAGGTTTATTAGCTGATGTGTATGTGCTGAATCAGTCAGCAACAAATTGGCAGGATAAGGGAGTTGTAAACTTCCCAGTGAGGGCAGACAGACACTTCTGGAAGGACAGAGTTGCTTTGTGAGTTCTGTGCATGCAGTGGTGAAGGTAGCTCTGTCATCTTCATACTTCACAGCCACTCCATGCTGTCAGCCCCAGGAGCACGGCACAGTCCTCTCCTGTCAGCCTATACTGCTTCTCCAGTCCCAGAAACTGTTCTGCACAGACTGGTGTTTCCCAAATAGCTCCTGAAACTGTCTCTGGCTTGTGTTTCTCCCTGGTTTCTACTTTCTGCTGATTCAATTTCGTAGTGTATACACAGGTGTAAGTGTAGCTGTCCTGTTGTAATGTCTTCAAGGCACCCACAGAACGTTCAAGTACAAACAGCACAATGTAAAGGGCTGGATTGCCCAACATTGTCTTTGACAATTTGGAAGCCTCATTTCAAAAGAGACATATAATGCAGTGGAGAAAGAGAAACCATAAGATTTCAGTAGTTTGACACCTACTCTAACGCTCCCTGCCCCGAACACAGAACATGCGATTTTTAGGTACCTCCTGCTACATATTCCAAACAGATGTAACCCTTTGATGCATGGGGTGTGTATAAACAGCACAAAGAATGATAAACCTCTATTGCAGAGCATGCAGTATAGAGGTAATCCATCACATAGAAGGATTAATTCATAATAAACTCAAAGCTGTGTGTTCATTTGTATGACTTGACATGGAAACAATTACTCTGAAACATTCACATCAGTGCATCTGGATTTAGAGCAAATCTTCTGTTCGGACAAGCCAACACTTTTGTTTAATTGGATGAGAAGCAATAAGCTTGTCAGAACATGCTAATGAGAACAACATTTGCTGGTTCACATCTGAAGAAGGCATTCAGTATAGTTACTTGTGTTTTGGGCACAGCTGCTCCTCATCTCCATTCATACTCTTGCATTCCATAAAGCAACTTGTTAGGGAACAGCTGACCTGAAATTCATCACAGCTGACTCCTTTTACTAGAGAACAGAGTGGGACGATGATACCACATTTCAACCAGATGCCTTGAAATTTCAAAAAAGGCCTACACTTGCTAACTCTGGGGGCCATTCAGCATGGTTATCACGAAAAAAAATTAAGTTTACATAACAAATTAAGATCTCAGCATTCAGAACATCTGAATTATCAAGGCCAAATCTTTCTAAACCATGTCAGTTAACTTTCTGCTAAAAATAAGCAAGATATAACACTGCATGCTTTCAGAGATACAATGGATTTAAAAGAGAACAATGCCCATAGTTAGTTTTGATTTTAACAATAACAAGTAATATCTCTATATAGCTTTAAGCTCCTACAGCCCTTTGAAAAGGTGGGCAGGCATTTCTGAAATGTTATTGCAGATTAGTAATTAAAATCTGGAGGGACCTGAATTAGCCTTCAATATATTAGCTCAAGAACAAGAAGCACCACAACAGCCAAGAAAAGAAGATAAATGAGATAATATTAAATGTGTGCTCTCACAGATTCAGAGCCAATTTGAAGTATGATTCAGTTATCTCTGTATTACATTGCAGAAATACCTCAAAAGGTAGAAGATACATATCTAACTACACCCCTCAAGACAGAGAGGAACTGAGTTCTAATATCCTGACTCTCAGCTGCCTGCATGGGCTAGCTGATCAGATGTAGCTAATTAAATGCTCTGGCAGAAAGCTTATCTCCATTGATGGCGCTTGTAAAACTCTTACAGATCACTTGGTCCAACATTTTGTCCCTTTGTTCACCATTATGTGTTTAAAACCTAAAATACTAGCAATTCATCAATCAAGGCCTGACACAAAGGGGGTACAGCTCCCAGATTTATATGCTGAACTGGGAGTATGATGGAGTACCTTCAAATTAAAACGTCTGCATGACTGGGTTTTCAGAAAAAGCGGATTTCAAGGTTCACGGTTGCTAAGCAGTTTCATACCTAATAGCTTAATATGCTTGATTTTTTCCCTATGATGTTGATGAAGAAAGAATGTCTTTAATAGTAAATCCACCAAAATTACTTGATCCAATATAAGAAACTGTCGAAACTAGATCCAGAAACGTTTGAAAAGCAGCATTTTCAGCTGCTGTGAGATGACGATGATGACAGGCCTTGTCACTGAGCTCGCTTTTACACTGCTCTGAGGATGCAGAGTAGGAAAAGTGGTTCCCTGACATACACAGAGTCAAACAGGAGTGACAGAATCCTCATCCATTTCACAACGATGGTGAGGAGGGTCAGTATTGATTAAACTCATGTTAGCACTTAAAATGCAGCATGCAGCCTAAAATCCTGGAGGGTTCCTTCTCTCCAGTCTTATGGCAATACACAATTAAAACATAAATTCTACTGAAGAATTGAAAGAATTCTCTAGATCCTCTTGATGAAAACTTGCTGTGACATTAACTTGCCAGAGCAAGAGTTATTTCAGAGAGGTTTTTGAGTCATTTCTCTTAAACAGAAAACAGGGCCAACAAGAAAGAAAAGCCCTTAATGAATTTCACCTTTTTAATGTCTTGCTTTGCAATTTAAGTCTTTTAGTGGAATTCCAGAGGATATCAAATACTGATTTACTGCTGCTACAGTTGCAAGGAATGGGCTAATCTAGCCTAATTTAACAACCTAGAAGTCAGATTTCTATTCTAAAATACTCTTCTGTTCTTCTTCTTTAGTCAATGTATAAATAAAGCTTTCTGCAACAGGGTAGTTTTTTCCAAAACAAGTATCTCAGATGGATCACCCTCTTCAGATGCCAGTTTCTCCTGGATGGCTGCCTGGATAACTATTTTAATTAAAGTGTGAACAAAATACCACTACCATACCGTACTCACTGTTAGGTTTATGGAGTAAGCAGTACACTTGTGTGTCACTTAAAATTGCAGTAAAATACCTTGCTAAATAAAAAGACAGTTCACATAAGTTGGGAT
Organism: Callaeas wilsoni; assembly: GCA_013398955.1. Lineage (NCBI taxonomy): Eukaryota > Metazoa > Chordata > Aves > Passeriformes > Callaeidae > Callaeas > Callaeas wilsoni. The sequence goes on along the minus strand of VWPU01012419.1, from coordinate 50,377 downwards.
CCTTGTAGACTAAAGCCTACTCAATGCAATCTAAGATAAACAAGTCATTCATGTTATAGGAATTCCCTATAAACCTCTAATAAGGCAAATAATTTGTTAGATGTATTTCTTTGTTTCAACAAAAAGGGTCGGTTAAGCTGATTCTTAAAAAGATACAAATGTAACATTAACAAGTGATAATGAGATACATGCACCTCTGAGCAACCAATTAATTGATACAGTACATTAATATACCTTCTAATATGTCAGTGTTGCATTGTTGCTCACCTTCAAATAAGGAAAACATTGCTCCATTGTGCCATGACTTTAATGTTATCTCAAAGTACTTATTGTTAAGCACATCTGAAAATCTTTAACTCACAGAATCTGTATCAGCAGCAAAATAAAACCGACATAAATAGCTCCTGATAAATTTTGAACTGACTGCACTTCAAATACATCTTTTGTATTCTGTTCGCTCGCTCCTTGCCTCGACTTGAAGCTTACATTTAGAAAAGTGATCTTGTTTCTTCCTCTTTTTTGAACTTCTGTAAGTTTCTGTCTTGAATGGAATATATCTCTACCACAGCCATAAGTGGCATTCATAAAACTGACCTCTCTTTGTAAGGGAAACCATAAACACGACTTCTGAGTTTGTGCTGGAAATAGCTCAGGAGAACATAATATGGTGCAAAAGCCACAGAACAGCACCCAGAAATAATGAGTCCAAATGGATTTTGTCTGCAAACCATACTGTATTCATATTTCTGCAACCCTTGCTTTCAAAGGACAACTTGAACACTAATAAAGTGTTGCCAGTAAAGCAGAGCCAAAATAATTCAATGGATCAGAATGACCTACAGGGGATATTTATAATGAATATCCCCGATAATCTCCAGATCTGAGACTTTCTAGGATACAAGAGTATCCCTCAATTCTTAAAAAAACAAACCAAAATCTCTCACCAGGTTCCTGCTCAGTACCCTCTGGAGTCAGCAGAAGTGGCTATAACAGTTTTCTGCTTAAGGAAGATTATTTTCAGTAATGAACATTTAAAAAACCCACACATAATTAAAATATTACAATGCAATAAAAAGCCAATGGGAAAACTTCTGTATTATGCATTGTATTTAACTTCTTGCATTTTCCTGTAGTAAAACCATTACACAAAAGGGACTTTCTTGAAAGACCAGTCTATCTATTTCTAATTCTGTAGTAGCAACAGATAATGAATTTGGAGCTGATAGGAAAAGGGCTGGAAAAAAACAAATGCTCTAAAAGAAATTACTCTGATTTATTTTGTGGGAAATTTAGAAATAAAGCGAATTTATTGGTTAGAGATATGCTTTTTCCTAACAAAAAAGATTTAATTGAAAGTTTTCTGATATCCTTTTTGGTGGACAATTTTAATTTTTTTTTTAAGATAGATAGATGCTTTTTTTTTAAGAAATCAGAAATTGCCTTTTCCATTTTCTTTTCCTTCAAGCTCATAACTCTTTTCATAAGTTAATGTTCTGACAATGTTTTCTTGGAAAACAATTAAATATTGTGTTTCATTAAAAACTGTGTTTAACATTCAACGTTGACTAAACATCTAACATGTATGTATATTTTGCTTGGAAGTTTTGGGCTTTCCTAATCCTGGTGAAGTTCGGTGCTCACCTGGTTGTGAAATCTGCCTTTTCCTTTTCCTACGCAATTTGGGTTTTTTCTATTTGACATGCTATGATCTTTATGTCAGTATTTTGAAAGTAGATTAATTTTTTCCACACTCTCTGCAATTATAATGACAAATTGTTTCTTGACTTTACAAAAAGCTTTGAGGGGATGCTGCATAAAAATAGCCACTGAATTTCACATGAATATAAAATGTACCTTGTTATACCTAATCAGCAAGAGAACATGTAATCACAGAAAAAAAGAGTGTTGGAATATCAATTTCTCATTAACGTGCTGCAGTGACCACACAATGGTACAGTTTAAGATCCTGAAGGAAAGGAGGAAGAGGAGTCCAGTCTAAAATCAGACTGCAGCTTGTTCAGGGCACTGGTAAGCAGGGTCTTGTGGGATGAAGCTCGGAAAGGCCAGAGCCCGGTAAAGTGGGGTGATCTTCACAGAGAGCCTCTTCCAGGTGCCAGAACCGTCTAATCCAATCTGCAAGGAAGCAGGCAGGCACAGCAGGACACCAGTGTGGCTCCACAGGGAAAGCCTGAACAAGACCCAGTGCAAAATGGAAGGAGATCAGAGATGGAAATGGAGCAAGGCTACCCAGGAGAAACAGAGAAGCTGTACCTGGCCAGGCAGGGATGGGGTTTGCAAAGCTCAGTCGGCACTGAAACTTACCCAGGATGGATGAAGGATAACAAGAAGGGTCTCTACAGCTACAATAGCAGTGAAAGCCAAGGGAAATACGAACTTACTGCTAAATTGAGTGGGTAACCTGATGAAGGACACTGAACAACCTCAAATGCTCCATGCTTTCTTGACTTTGACTTTTAGTGGCAAGGTCTGCCACCCTGGTCCCTGAGCTCAGTGACAGAATTTAGGGAACAGAGGCAGACAAAGGCTGAATTAGGGATTTCTTAGGTAAGAATGACACTCACAAGTCCATGGGCCTAGATGGGATGTGTCTAAGGCTGATGAGGAAGTTGGCTCCTGTCTTTCTGAAAGGCCATTGGTTAGGAACTGAAACACCTACTCAGTGTGGTTGTGAAATCTCCGTACTTGGAGATATTAAAGACTTGATCTGGCAAGTTCTGAGCAGCCACATCTAACTTTGACAATACCTGGCCTGGAGCAAGAGGTTAGAGTGGATTACCTCTAGAAATCTCCTCTCGGTTCTTCTATGATTTTGTGATCATGCCCATTGCGTAACCTGTGCATTTAAAATACCCTCCCTGCTCACCACTGACATGCTGCTACCTGCAGGAAAACAAGATTTCAGAACTTCTCCCACGCATATTGAAAAATGCAGATGCATTGAAAAATTGCGGACGTTTCTAATCCATATGAAAACTTTTAATTATACAAAAGAGATTGACTGTTTCATTGATGTAAAGAATTTCTTCTGCTGTGGTGTCAGGACTGCGTACTGACAGTGTCTAATCATTCCAGGCATCCCCACTGGCATGAAAAGAAAGCTCATATTTTCAAATGCTGTAACATACAACCCCAATATATTTCACTCTAAATTTCATCAAAGAATGAGTCTCTGTCAAAATCCCAACAGCAGACAGATTTTGAGAGCAGAGGTAGAATTACAGTGTAAGAAAAGCATCACCTAAAACTTTCCCTGCAATGAAGCAACACTTAATTTGACACTACCTATGTAGTCAATGTAATTGGGAAGGGTGACATTCTTATTGAATTTCTCGTTTGAAGGCAGACAGAGAATCAGCTATACGAGAAATTCAGTTTGTCTCAGGTCTAATCAGTCTATTTTCCTTGCTGTTATTACTACATATTGCTGGAAGCAGAAAATGAGATAGAGATCCTAACTTTGCTTAATATCAAAGAATCAGGGAAAGAATGAAGAAGGCAATACTATTGCTTTATGAAGAAACAAAGACATGAAAAATGAGTACAAGACCCATTTCTGAGGCTTATGCAGTGGTCAACACAGAGCACAAGACAGAACTTTATTAGGAGCAGGACAGTTAACTTCAATTCATGGAGTCTACTCTAAAAGAAGCTTTTAGCAAATTGTGCTTATTAGTTGACTTGCAGGTTAACATTTTTTTGAGAAAAATCTGAAAATATATTTTGTTTAATCCCACCTAACACAGATGAAGGCCATCAGCATTGCTGGCATTTTTATACCATTTCTGCCTCATCTTTGGAAGTTTTCCTTACAGCTGAATCCCCAGAATATGAGCACCCGTTTGCTCAATTTACCACCTACAGGAGGAGTACAACTGCTGTGGCACTTCCTGCCCAAATTTCTGTAAACAAATGTGACTTTTCAAAATTACACAGGTAACACTGAAAACACTGATAGCTATAAGTTTTGAGGAGAGGTACCTGTACCATTAAAATCTGAGCATATCTCAGGAATCAACAAGACCCACCAATTCAGAGTTTAAACTGATGGGGGATACAGAAACAAAACTGATGTACACAACTAGGCTACTGGAATTTAAATTATTGATTTTTAAGTATAATTTTTTAGTTACTTGCCATTTTTCTGTGCAATGCACTAACATTTCTTGTTATTCCAAAAGCAAAGTTTATTATATGAACCGCGATACATCTTTTTCTACATCCTTAGCATTTGTCAGTCACTGTTCTTCCTCTCCTTCTACATCCTGTTACAAATACTGACATTTCTCCTTTCCTGTACTATCCACAGCCACCTTTTTTGTTTCGTTTTCTGCCTTCTTCTCTCTTCCCTGCCTACTTCTTTCACACAAATTCACCTACCTGCATTGCACCTAAACACTTTTTGAGCTTCTGTACATATTTGAATGCATTCATTCACTCTCAAAAATCAACCTCCCAAGTTTTCTTTATTCTTCATCTGAGACAAACCTGACTTAACCTCATGTGAAAAATGAACAGTAATGCAACAGTGGCTGGAACTTCCATGCTCCAGGAATCATCTTTTCAACCCATACCAAAAATAAGTACCAGGAGAACAGCATTCCTCTGTTGATACCCAAGTACTTTGGAGCTGCTTCTGGATTTTTTATACTTTTTCAGCTACCTCGAAGACATTTTAAAAGGACACTTCATTTCAATACTAAAATAATTAATCATTCTTCGTTATAACTAAAGCAACATTTTTTTCTCTTTTCTCAGCCATGAGAAGGCAAGACTTGCTGTACTACTGAATGACTGCACAGGCAATAATTCACTGGGTTCATAGTTTAAGTGACAGGACATCAACTACCTGACAAGGTCGATGACTCTCTCCCTTGGAGCAGTGCTGACTGGCTCATCATTAATCATTATGATCTGATCCCCTGGTATAAGCTTTCCTTCAGAGGGGCCACCTGCAGACAAATGAAGGGAAAAAAAAAAAAAGAGAGCACAGGTTAGCAGATCAGTGTAAACGCACAGACACACTCTTGTTCACATACTACAAGTGTGTTTTTTCTTCAGCTAATGACATTTTTACACTATTTCTGACATTGCCAGTACTCCCTCACAAGGAAAATCTTGCAAGCTAGAGGCTTAGCAGCTTCTATTCAAGTTCTTCAACTTCTAAACCCATATCTAACCACCTAAAGTAAGGGCTCAGTTTTCTGAAGGGCCAAAAGGATGCATAAACCATAATGCACCCTTTAAGGTGTGATCAACCATATTTTAATCATTCTTGATCAATGTTTGTCTGATATTTTGTAAGACCACCCTGAGAAGAATTCCTTTTCCTGTGAGCAAATGATTCTGTTTATCTACTGTTAAGATCAGGAAGTCTTTTTCCATGGTAAGTATACCAGATTTTTCTGCTTCCAACACATTTTTTCCAGTCCGAGGCAAAGTAACACCAGAGAACATCTTATTCCTCTTTCCTATAAAACATCACTTACATATCTGAATGTCATTCACAGGTCTCACCTCTGACTTTTCTGTTCTAGGCAAAACAAACTTGTTTTCTTCAATTGAAGACAGTAAGTTTTTATACCTCCAGCTGCTTGAATTTCTTTTCTGCTGGATTCCTGCCACTTGATGAACACAGGTATATCCAAAAGCACTGCCACTTTCAGATAGTTTTGAATATTTAGCATTAGTCTGAATAGACAATCAGTCATGTATACGTCTATGTGATTTGGATTCTGGCACTGCTGAAATGCACATTAACTGCATTGTACTTTATAAAACGCACATATTACTTTGTTTCTCAGCATGATTACATGCCCGGAAGATGATGTGATATCACAGTTCCACATGTAAAGATATATCCTCTCTAGTCTTTGTCTTTACATTCTGCAATGATGATACATTAAAAACCCAAATAATAGTACCACTATGAAGTTAAAGTCTTAAAAGAAAATGTTTCAGCATCAAAATAAATTCATTCAACAACTGAGCTAATGCTGATCCTTTCCTCTGTTTGCTTTGAAAACTTTACTCCACTTCCATATCCTGCATAAATGGATACAAATCCATGTAGGAGAATTTTGTCCTGAGCTCGTATTTCCTCCTATTCACTTGGAACAGAACATAGTAAACACATTTTCCAAATTTTAATATAAAACTACATTAATAATGCCAAGTTGAGAGAAATAAGCTGTCTGGATCTGATTCAAATATTAGTTACACTGCTCATTTCATGTGAAAGCAATACAAATGTAATCGATGCACACACGTGGGTAAATGACATCAGAACGTCACAGAGTCGATTTGGCCTCTCCTCTGCTCTCTGTGGGGGTTCTGGAGAACATATTGAACAAGAGCAAAGTCAAATCCCTGCCCTTGGCTCCAAGGCAATTTTACATAACAACTGAACTTTCAAGCATAGAGAGCAGGAGCCTGCTATTTGGGAGACGGATTAGTCCCAGGTCTGGTCTCTCATAACTTCAAAAATATCACAAACCTCACTAATTTTCACTGCAGGTAAGATGTTTAGGAGTATCTTTTGACCTGGCTTTCAACCATATAGTTATACAGATACATTCATGAAAGATAAAAAAGAGCCAGCAATAACATCCTCTTTTTCAGAAAGAAATATTGTTTTTAGAAACCTAGCTCTCCTTGGGAAGGTGATGATAAGACTGAAAAATATGCAAGTTTTATTCTCAGAACTCAACATACCTCTTGAAAACACTGATTCAATGGTAATGAAGGTGACAGCAAACCAATCTAAAGATACCAGGGAGAAGACCTTCTTTCCTTGAATGAAATGGGTTAACTTTTTTCAGGCAAACAATAGTAGTGGCTCAGAGCAATAACTCCAGACTGGCTTTTCGCTAACACATTCATGTAACGTTCAAAAATGAGTGTGAGGAAGGAAATCACCGGGTAAGACAAGGCTTAAAATCGTATCTAGTATTTGTGATTACTTTGCCTGCCTGAATATTTCAACAGGTCTCAAATTTGTAGCTGCATTTCATCATAATAGGCTAAATCAAAGTTTTCTTCTGAGGTCGGGTGAGGAAAACATACCTGGTGTTACTGAGCGTACAACAACTGGCTTTTCACTACCAGCCACAAACCCAAATCCTAGCACAGGATCCCTCCTCATTTCCACTTTCCGAGGGGTTGGAGGGGTTATTTGGCAGCTCTCTATTCGAGGGTCTTCAAATGTGGCTGATTGTGTCATGTGACTGTGAAAAAAATAAAAGATGGAAAAAGGAAAAAATCATTAAAACATGATTTTGTGGTGTCTACTTGAGCAAAGCAATTTGTGCAACGATATGAGATGAATATCTGAAACGTTCTCACTAGAGGAACTACAACACCAACTTCATAATTTTCTATTAGATTTTCTTATGCATTAAGTAATAATGCTGCTGGCAGGTCTCAAATAGTAATCAATAGTATCAGGCTTTAAAGAGGCCTCCTTTTGACAGCACACATTTAATCATACCCCATATATGAAAAAAAAAAAACCCGACAATAAAGCCTTCGTTATCTGTGCTTGAATTTTTCATCCTTCAATTTTTGGAAGGGAAAAATAATAGTAGTGACCTACTCATAACATAAAACACAACGATTAGAGTCTATAAGCCTTTAAAAAAAAAAAAAAAGAGGACACACATTTAAATTTGGGGATCTAACATGTTAAGCAAGTTTCTAAGCTGAGTCCTTCCCTTCCTAAGGCACCCATAACAGCTCTGTATTCGCTACTTGGATAAACTATCTGAAATCACTTCAAAATGTTCTAGGGCACAAACAAAAAGGATATCAGGAAAATATATTTGCATGGAATTACTAAAATACTTTACTTTCTTCTACGGTGTTATGACAAAGCCTATTTATTGTACCTAGAAGAAAAAAATCTCATGGCTGAAAGGAAAGATCTTGATTTTTCAAGCAGAAAATAGAAAGGATGAAAGCTATCCAATATCACATATCCATGAAATAGGTAATGGTTTAAAAGCATAAATATTTTAAATTAACGTTAATGAACACTGAAATGTGGCTGATGCTGTACACAGTCAGAACCAAAACACACTTTGCATTTTCCACCCAACGCCTGGAGTCCCCACTGAATCACAGCTACCAATTCCCAGTGCCAGTCAGACAGACAAACAGACCACTTCAGTGTCATACCCCAAACACCATCCGTGGAAATCATGTGCTTCAGGAAACCAAACTACCACGGCAGGCAAGAAGCAATATCTGGTCAGCACAGCACAAAGATAGATTTCAGCCCATGGCATCAACTTATTGCAGTCCTGAGGGACCTCAGATATTTGTTTTAAGTTGCCTGGCCAAGAGTTAACTCTTTTTTTACTTTCAAGACACACTAAGTCTGCAAGTGCTGAACTAACTCTAGCTCATGGTAGATAAATGCAGTAGACAAATGGAGAGAGCCAGGTCCCAACCCCACCTGCAGAGAGGGCACAGGCTCTGAGAAAGGTAACAACCAGGTGTTCAACCTAAGAACACCGAAAGGCACATCAGAGAGGCAGATATCCCTACAGCACTAGGCAGTACTGTCCATTGGTGTCCTCATAATTAATTAACAATATGAAAGTCAAGTAATTTTCACATCTCTTTGATAATTTTACATATAGCATGTTTTAACATGAGAGTTGAGGTACATACCGTGCAACCAGCATTGTTGCTCTCACCACCTGTCCCTTTTCCATCTGCAAATACAACTCCCTGAAGAACTCCAAACAGGCAGTCCATAAGGAGAAAGGTATCATTCAGAGATCTATTTTCAGCATCAATGACATGCAAAAACTTCTCTGGTCTTTCCCCAACACACACACCTTGGGCATGACATCAATTTACTTTCTCTCCATGGTCTGCTTCATTACTTATACACAGAAGAGCAGCAAAATCTCAGTAAACTCTCAGTGGGAGTCTATTTCTGTTACTGGATTTTTCTAGGGCTTTTCTTCAAAGAAGCTTTCTATCCCTATCACTAGATTCAGTCTGTCTAAGAGTCACATGCTGTCTTTTTATGCATATGATCAGAGGCAGCAGAAGCTACTTCCTTACAAAAATAAGAGAGCAAGAGAATATCTCTGTGCTCTCTTACTATGTGCATAAGGTGAGGTCAGCAAAGAAAGTACTTGTTTTTTATTAGCTAGAGCATCACATCTGATACTTCATTCTCTTCCTTCTCTTCTTGTTCTTCCAGCTTTGTCAGTTTATCTTAGATAACCTTCTGTTTTGTTTTTCCAATGAACTGTTAGAAAACCCAGAGAATTATATGCAGACCCTTAAAGAAATCTATCTTCGAGACCTCCCAGGCACCTCCTCCCCATAAATTCCTATTTATGATTTGTGCCTCTAGATATTCGAACATTTTGTCTTTCTAATGAGACAATTTCTGAGGTGTCACTGGTATTTAAAAAACTATCTATTTCAACTTGAGAACTTTGTTTTGCTAGAGAAGACAAAACTCTGCATTTTTCACCTTTCTTAGATGACAGCCCCACAAAGTTAACTTCCCACAAAGCTAAGGTAATCTATTTAATAGTTTTTTCCTAATAGCTGTTTCCATTTTTGTAACTGGGGCACTACAAGCCCAAAAGGAAAGCGCCTTCTGTCTCCAAGGAGAAAATGCCATATTTACAAGCAACGTGGAAATACTGCTTGAGACTTTGCAAACTACTTTCCTGTCATTGTACTTACTCTGTCTTCTAGCACTTGTGTAGTCTGTTTTAAAACAACCCCCAAAACAACCCCCAAAGCCCCCCACGAACAGCTGCACTTCACATAACAAATTCTAAGAGCAGACAGAGATTTACTCAAAAGAGTAAATCTGCTCCTGGATGCTCCAGCCCTTGCCTGGGCTGGTGCTGAGAATCTGCAGCAGCGCAGCATCAGTTATTCAAAGCCTAAGAAAGAGGATCAGCGAGGAGCAGTCCATCATGATTCTGAGTGGCGCAGCAGACACTATTGATTTTAAAGGTTATCCACCTTGAAATACACCAACTAAAAAGACTCTGCAGCTCACGCTTCCACAGCTTGCTGCATCAGATATTCTTGTGCCTTTCAGTATGTTGGGGGTGTATTTCAAGAGAGCTGCAAGATGTATAAATAAGAAGAGATCAGATGAACGCTCAAAGCTTTTTGTGATGGTACGTTGACAAACCCGCTTCCTCCTGTGGTTAGTTCATTATTGAGATGCCAGTTGTAGTACCACAGTTCAAGACTAATTTGAATTTTGCATTAATTGGAGGTACTTGATCTCCATCTCACCTATGGAAAATATTGACTTCTGCAGAATAACTATGCTAAGAGTTCTAAACCAGAATCTAATAAGCTTGGACTCGAGAAAGTCACTTTGGGGAATCCTACCCAGAACATCCCTTACACTGTGAAATAGTGAAACACTGTGACACACCGTGAAACTGTTAAACACTGTGACACATCTTAGAAGAATAGCTGCAACACTACAAACTTGCTATTTGCTTCAAACACCCTAAAAATATGTATTCAGATGGTGCAGTTCTTACATCATACCTAAAGATTTACTTTTCTCAAGGAAAAATGGGAGAAAAAGAAAAAGCCTGATATTTTAAACATGAACAATTCTTTCCACGTACACAAATGCAAGCTGCCCTTAGATTGCCTTTTCAAAGAGACACTTATTTCCTCCCATTTTCAACAGCTGAGATTAGTCCCTGTTTTACAAAAGGCCATGTTCTCTGATGCACTCTTGTTGTTGTCAGCAGTGGGAGACTGCTGCCATACGAAGAAGAATAATTCTTAGAGAATTTCTTGAACAGAGATTTTATATACCAGACTCTTCTGAGAGATAAACTACCAGCTATGGAAAATTGTAGCAGAAGTGCAATCATAAGCACTTACTCTCAAAAAATCTGTGGCAACTGCTCTACTCAAAAGAGAAGGTAGCAGGGGAAATAAGAAGGAAGACATCTGAGCGTGCAGGCACCAACACGCAGAGCAGAATAGAGACATTGCAGGATGGCATAAAATTCACATGCACACTTACCCACAAAGGGGCCTACAGTAAGCAAAGGAGGAAGAAAACTAGGAAAGAAAAACACCCTGGTGAGCACTGATCAGCTGCATCATGGCAGCTAGCACCTGCAAACACAATTCAGAAGTCCAGGACATTATGAGGAGCCTAACTTAACATGTGCATATCCAAATACATGCTTGGCTTAGTCAGAGGTGCGGTTTAAGACTGACACTTTGAATCTTCACATAAATAGCTTCAAAATTATTAACTTGGTAATATTTTCCATGGAAACCTTCCTAGCATTGTCCTTATTTAAATTAGGGGCTGAATAATCCAAGCAATATCTAAACAAAGACTGCAATCAAGAGCTTGATTTAATAATGCTTACTAGTAATTAAAAGCAAAGTATCAGAGTACAATACTTTTCTAGCCTTTGGATTCTGACATGTCATTCTCTGACATGTCAAAAGTTTTTTTGACAAAAAATAGAGTTTGCATTTCCACAGAAAAATGCTTAGAGCTCTAACTCTTTTAAGAAACTGAAAACTATGGCATGAACCCAGCAACCCTGGTCATGATAAACATTGTTTTAGAAATAAGTAACAAAGGCAGCATAACAACTTTAGCTCCATTCTGCAAAGACTTCCAAAAAGAAAGCAGAAAAAATGATACCTCAAGCTGAGTTGAATACAGCTGCACACCCACAAACTCTAAAACAAAAGTAATCAATTAGCTGTTGCACCATATTTTGACAGGATGGAGACATGCCACTTTCAGGCGTCTCATTTAATATTCCTTTATTAAAGTTTGTTTCAATTACTTCACAGGTTAACATCATCTTGCAATTTTGGGGTGTTTAATCCTTAGCTTTTAAATAGCTACAGTATCTCTTCTATACAGATTGATTTACCTACAAAATAGACTCTTTTTCACTTGAGACACAGCAGATGTAAACTCGGTCAATGGCAGAGAAGAGTCTGTGGAAATGTCAAAACACTCACAGACTCATGAGTGGAAGTGGGCAAGGAGGATGGAGATAAGGACATTTTACAAAAGGGTTAATTCAGAAATAACAAAACCACTTCAAACTGTTGAGCACTGTTAAAATCCTGTCTCATTAATTTGGAGGAGGCGGAGGATCTGCTTTGCTGATTGCAGTTGTAATTTTCAACAAGATCTGTGCAAGTTAAGGACGCTGAACAAACTTCCATTTACAATTGTCCATCTGGGTCCCTGCCATGAGTTTCTGCCCATCCTGTCCCAAAAATACCTCTTCGTACTCTATTCAGAGTCTTGAGTTGGGCACTCAAAATTTCCTGGGAGTGGGAAAAGCTATTGTAGCAACACAAGAAAGTAAATTGAATTCTCATTCAATCACTGTTCTTCAGGAATTAGCACGAAGTAAAATGGCTTGAGACTTAAGACACTTTTATAGAAACTGATAACAGCATGAGGGCATTCTATATTTTTCTTCTTGATAATCTGGAAAGACTACCAAAACAACAATGACACTTCAAAGAGACCTGTCATAGAGACAAAGAAATATGCAAATCCTCCAGAAAATGAAAAACTGATCTTCATTACTAACTTAACTAGTAGCCAAATATGAAAAATAATTTCCTTCCTTCCTTCCTTTTGTCCTGGTAGCTCTCAGTATATCCCAAGTTAATTTATTTTTTCTAAGAAATCTCCCAAGAATTATTAAGAACTAGGACACAACTGTCAAAATCGTGCATCAATTGCCTTTTACTTGAAAATGATATTTCAAGAAAAAAGTGCACAAGTAGTTATTACATTGCTCAGTAAAACTGCTGCTCCTACAGAGAATCTGGTGCCTTGACAAACTCTTTTTTGCTCCATTTTGCAGGAAACCAGAGAGTTGCTCAAAGCTCTATAATTTTTTTGGACAGATTCAACAGACAAAAATTTTATTTTCAGTGGTTAGAAAAGGAGTCAATTTTTAACACTTTAAGAAAACTTTCCCCACATTTTCACTGTTTTGGTGCAGGTGTATATACTGAGAATTCAGTATCACAGCCACAAAATGCAACTGGGAATACTTATCAGATTTCGCTTCTTTCTTTCTAGGACTACTTTTTTGCCCCAGTGTCAATTCTATTTTTTTTTTTATTTTTAAAGCTTCTTCAAGAGTTAAGTCCTCCAAAGTCAGGTCATTTTATAACACCTTAGAAAATGTTTGGCATATGCCATCTGGATGAACATATGGTAAAAATGTAATTAGAAAGAAAAAGGTTTGCTGGTTTCAGAAGAAGTTGGTGACAGCTTTTTTGATAAAATTGGATACAGGGAAATCTGACACGTAAAAAAAATTTCAAGATCAACTCTTTCACTGTTGGCCATGATCTGCAATCTAAAGCAAGGCAAAGGGAACCAAAATTGCACTGAATAAAACTGACATGAATACAAATTTAGAGGGCTAAAAAGATTTATGCTCAACTTTAGACAGGCGCTGGGGAAAACACACTGAAAATATAATTCACAATGACAATTAGCACTCATACTATTACATGCGTAAAATGTGAATGCTTCTGCATTCTGCCTTATTCTACATATGAATGTTACATATTGGGAAGAAAAAAAACTTCTATAGTTGAATCCCACAAAGACGTGGAAATAAGCCTCAAGCCCCAACTGCCAACTAGCAGTTGTTTGCTTTGAGTATTGTATATATAGAGAAGTTCTCTTTTAAAATTACTCTTCTCTCAGGATGGCCACAAACATTGCAAAAACTCTGTTCATGATGAATATTGGATTTCCTGCCATTTGTATTGAGACAGGACTTTATGGGCACAAGCCGAATGGCAGAAATTGCACAGAAACATCTCAGTGAAAATTGGTGGAGAAAGGTCCACCTGAATACAGGAATTGCCTCCCCTGGAAGCTGAGCATGATGCCAGCCTCTGTCTGACTGACTGCCCGAAATGCACAGCCTACATGGGTGTGCCAATGATGAGTAAGTCTGAACTGCAGCCATGCACATGCGGCATATAATGCACACGGACAGCCCACCCCCCTAACGCAAAATTACGCTCCTACACACTGCTGAATGGCACTTTTGCACTCAGTTTCTGTCCCAGCAAACTTTTCCCACCTGGGTTACCATATGTTCAGCAGTAATACTCTTTGTTTCAAAGCCTGTAAGTGAACAGAGATCCAGGGGCCCATTCTTGAGCAGGTTTTCATAGCCAAAGGAAGCTCACAAAATACTCATATGTACTAGACTGCATGGATGAAACTATGGATGAACTGCCTCCCACAAGAAATTCCAGGGCAAGCCCTGGGCTGGAGCTGTGCAGACACAGGGTAATCCAAAATGTGGGAGAGAGCGAGACAGCAGAAATGGCAAATGGCTAACATTAGCTGGTTTGACCACCAATTGGATCTTGCCTATTCCTGGAAAAGAGATTTATGATGCCAGAAAGTCATTGGCATTTCCTTCCTGAAAGGAGCCTTTCCTTAGGTCAACCCTTCCATATGCAGCATGGGCTGGTAGTACAGCACAGGGAGGCAGGGTGTTTGGCCACCTGCCTGGCCCAGCTCCTTCGAGAAGGAAACTGTGCAAGATGCTTCTGCAAGAAATCAGAATTACTGGCTTTCCTCCACAGCAGGAATTTCTTACAAAGTTAGGATGTGAAGTACACCTAGGTTTTATCCCGACAAAAAGCATTTTTCTTAAACTGATCTGAGCTACTCTGTTTAGGATAGTGAACTACTTTAAGGCCCTTAAAGATGATCTGAAATGTAGCTTTTCATTATCTCCTGCACATGCATCAATAAACCCTGTTGCAAATACAGACATAGAAAAGGGAAAAAAAACCCAACCTGCAAATACACAATAAATCCATTTGAGCTGAAAGTGTCCTCTGGAAAAAGGGAAAAACAATTCCTATTCATCCTGCTTTAGAGATTTCACACTAACACTGTCAAAAGCAATCTGTCAGCCCTGCCTGGCCCAAGTCTATAACAAACAGCACAGACCTGTGCTAAGGACTGCCAGCATTTCCCATCCAGCACGTAAAAGGAGCTGCCATCTCCAACTCAACATGGACAATTTGTCCAATTGAAACGTTATAAAAAGAATAAGAGAGGAGAAGCAGCATGGAAATAGCTTTTAAGGTGCCGATTAGATTAGGAAAGCTACTAACTAATAAAATCTTGTCTGGTGCAATGCTGGAAGCTTGCTCCAACAAGCACATGTCACTCTCTGTAAACACTAAGTGTGGACAACCTGAAGACATGGTAAGAAGACTGAATCCAGATTTAATCCAGATTTTTTGTGTCCACTGTAAACCCCTGGTACAGTTGGGCTTGGCATGAACAAACAGCTGAAACACTGAAGCCCCTGCTTTAATAGTTCTGTACCTGCCTAACTCTTGGGAATTCAGTACTGTGATGAGCATATGGAGATAAGCAATTACAGCAGAAGCAAAACCCATTTGTTACTCCTTTGAACTTAATCTTCCTCATTCCTTCAGCAACCAAATGGATGAGCAGGTCCCAGAAAGGGCTCTGAATTATCTACTCATTTTCTCCCTTTCCAGTTACAGTGGAGGGCTCCTGAACCAAAACTAGCCCTTCTGATGGTACCACATTGACCCAGCATTTCACCTATTGCCTCTGGCAAAGCGCACCCGTTCTCAGGGGAAACTGAACATCAGCTGGCAGCGTTATAACAGATGAAATATCAATATATGGGTTAGTTGATGAACAGTGGGTACTCAATACTGCAGCTGCTTAGTTTATTGACAACCAGGTATTTAAAGACTCAGTGTATAAACCACTGTACCATGCTGGTCAGAACAGCTCTCTGCACGCAGAAGCAGGCTCTACCTGCCTCTTTATGTTGACTTAAGGAAAGGGCACCACAACAACCCAGTTAGAAACACTGAGTTTGTCCGAGTTCAGGGTAACACAGAGGAGCAGTCTGTACATCAGTACAATAAACTGTCCCCAGTTTCCCATGCTGGGTATGAATTTTCTTCACTGGAAATCCGAGCACAGGAAAGATTAGAAAGTTGCTTTTATACAGACATCCAACTCCCACGCTGATACAATGACTGCAAGGAAAACCTTTAATTCTCCAGCTACCAGACAGAAAGGGGTCTGCAAGCTACCAAGGGGAATAGAATGAATTTAAAAGGTTTTCATAATAATTCACATAAGTCCCAAAATCAAGTCTTCATGATCTGTAACAAAGTCTTCACGGTTAGTCTTCAAAGCAAATCTTCTAGTTCTATAATTCTGGAGAAGGGCTTCAGGACAGAGAGGAAAGAAAGAAACCATCTCTTCCTTTCTCCTTTCTTATAACAGATACAAATAGAGAGGATTACTCTTCTTGAGTGCTAATTTGGGAGCACGCCATTATGACTCTTCAGCAAATGCAAAATGAGAAAGAGAACTTAATTGAAATAATCTAGAATGACAGATTGCACTGATGGGATGTGAGGCTGCCAGATAGAGCTGTCATGCAAAAATTAAGCATAGGATATTGAAAGGAGAAAAAAATCAGGTTTGTTTGATCTTTGTTTTTTTTCCTGATATATTATTCTCTATACTTCAGCACAAATGGCTGAATGATTTTTCTGGGCTTACTTTTTCATTCCAAAGTAAGCCGCTAACCTTTCTAAGTGAGTGCACTTCTAGAAACCACAGGATATTTCATATATCTTAGAAATAGGTGTCCTGCAGATCATATTGCAGCTTCATTATATCAAAGAGTCTTTCCCTAAAGCCTGCGGGTAATTTCTATTTACCTACATATGAGAAGCTGCCCAACTACCATTCCATTATATTTGATAGTATGTATATAAATATTATTAAGGACACTCTGCGTGGTAACGATGTACAAGAATCATTACCTCCTTCCATTCGTAACTGCCAGCAAGCTTCTTCAAGAGGTGAAGGAGAAAAAAGGTGATATACGACATTTCAAAACAGATGCATTGGAGTTAAACTGGAGTGACAGCTGCTGTAGGGAAGCCTATTCAGATAGAAACCCCTTACTTACAGGTGAAGAAAAAGGCCAAACAAAAGTGTCATGTACAGTAACCTTGACAAAAAAAAAAATTATGATGGAAGTTGCAGCCAGGCTGATCAGCACACCAAATCTCTCTATTTATCTCAAGAAGTCCCAATTCCTGTAAGCAGTGGAAGATCTTAGTAAGGCAAGCAGTTAATTCCAAACTATGACAATCCTTACTTTGGAGTTCAGAACAATTCTACAGATGGTTTGCTTTTTGTTTAAGCCACAGACATGTCACTCTCTTCTGAAATCTAAAGCTGATAAACTCTGCAAAGCCCATCTCATGAAAAACAGAATTATTAAAGGCCTTCAAGGTTTCATAACTGAGAAAGAACATAAAGTATTCTGGAATGTTCTTTGATTTTTTTAGAAAAAAAACCTAGTGCAATTCTGACATTAAATACAATGCTGAAACAGAGACTTTAAAGACTCAGACTTTCAAAAAACCAAATACAATAAAACGAAATCTTGGTCACTGACACTGCACTCCTGTAGTACACATTTTCAGCCTGGAAACTGTCATGTCTCTTTTTGTACATAGGTTAGATTGATTGACAGAACAGGCCAAACTTGAAGACAATAAGCCATAACTAACATGCCAAAATATTTAAATTTCTTGCTTATCTACTGAAACTTAAGAATAAGGATGGATTTGAGCCATTGGCAGTAAATAAAAATTACTTTATCTTATACGTCTTGATCTGCTTAGGCTCAGACTGATCTGGGGTTCAGGACAATATGGAAAGAGTGGTATTTGGTAGCCATACAAAACCAAGGTTTTTGTTTTTTGGTTTTTTTTTTTAATAAAACCCCCACAAAACCAAAATAAGTACTGAACTACACACTTATTTAAACATCATTTGTGACATGATCTGATTATATAGCAGTAGCTAAATTTAGACCAATACTATCCCCCATTAAGCTGCAGTCCATACCATGAGGAAAAATCAATTTTGTAGGAAACATTCCAGTCCCCAATTTACTACGTAAATCACTTCCACTGCATAGAGCATTCTATAAAACATTGTTTTTCTAGTTAGATAACACTTCCTGGCCCAAAGCACTTTAATTTTCACAAAGCATCACTGAACCACAGTGGCCTTTAAAACACAGGGCAGAATTGAAGCTGCATGGCATGGCACATGGGAAGAAAAAAAAAGAGGGAAACGTCGGCCTAATTATACCAGTAAAACCTCAACTCTTTAGAAAACATACTGTGGCCTCATTTTAGTGTCCATACAAAGCTTACTGAACTTTGGTTTTAAATGTCTGCTATAAAAGTAAAGAGCATTTCCACCAAGGAATGAGAAGTCAAGCCAAACCAAACTGTCTGACTTCAGAAAAGGTCAGTGGAGCTCATCAAGGGTCTGTAATA
The DNA here is from genome assembly GCA_013398955.1 of Callaeas wilsoni. NCBI lineage: Eukaryota > Metazoa > Chordata > Aves > Passeriformes > Callaeidae > Callaeas > Callaeas wilsoni. Next base: position 31,930 of record VWPU01012419.1, on the reverse strand, counting down.
CAAGCCTTATGAGGAGTGGCTGAGGGAGCTGGGAGTTTAGTCTGGAGAAGATTCAGAGGAGACCTTATCACTCTCTACAACTACCTTAAAGGAGGTTGTAGTAACTTGGGGATCGGTCTCTTCTTCCAAGTAACAAGCAACAGAACAAGAGGAAATGGAATCAAGTTGTGCCAGAGGAGGTTTAGATTGGATATTAGAAAAATTTCTTAAACAAAAGGTTTGTTAAGGATTGGAACAGGCTGCCCAGGGAACCAACTTCGGAGGTATTTAAAAGATGTGTGAAACTGGGGACATGGTTTAGTGGTGGACTTGGCAGTGCTGGGTTAATGGTTGGACTTGATGATCTTAGAGGTCTCTTCCAAACCTAATGACTCTGTGATTCTCTTCTACATACAACACCTTTGCTGACATATCCAGGAATTATGCACATCTTGGTCACGTCACAGCCTACAAGTGAAACCAGGCAATAATTTTCTGGACTTTTAGTAGACCAATTTTTAATAGAATAAGAAGCCAGTCTATGTAAGAAGCACAAATTCCTCAAACGCAAAACACCCCTTCCCATCATTAATTACTCAACAAACCAACCTTTGTATTTTCAGATCACAGAGATTCTAGTCTATAAATGGAACACATTTTCATAATTTAATCATATAGCAATTTTATTTAACAAAATATGCAAATCAAATTATTATTTCAGAAATCAAGAACTCAGAAAGATTAATTAGAGAAGTTTTACTCATTTCTGACAAGATGTTTAACTTTAAAAATGACATAATTCACATTTGGGGGTAGGAGAGAAAAAAATCTGTCATATCAGGAAATTAAATTACTGTCTGAATTCTGTTTTGAAACATGAGTCATAAATTCTCACAATTGATTTAAAACAACTGGAATAAAAGAAAGGACAAAGCTCTACTATTTTCTAAAATTAATTAAAACATCTGGCAAGAGAAAACAACAAGTCTTCTTCGGCGATGGATAATTAACCTACTCATTGTTTCGTCAAACTCCACTTCTCTACTACTTATGTTCATAAACATAAGGAACAGATTTGGAAAAGTTTTAACATTTTAATCAAATTCATATCCTTGTAGAACACAGTTACTTATTCTCTTTTGAGAAAAGAATGAGATCAACTAAAGCATCAGCAATTCAGGGGATCTTATGTCTGTCCATTATAATTTTACTATAAGTGAAATAGTAGGAACAAAATAATGTGTTTTAGAAGAAGACTCATTTAAGCTTCTGCATCCACATTCTGTAGAGTTATGCAGATTGCTCTTTTGCAAGTTGTAGGTCCTGTATTTCTACCTTCTAATTAGAGCTTGATCCATATACATAAAGCTTTTTATAAAACAAACTCCAAAACAAACTAGAAAAAAACCTTGCAGCTACGGAAAAAATAGAAAATGTTCTGCAATAAACCTTTCTGTTACACATCTTCAATGAAATTTCTCTTCTGTTCTCCTAAGACAGAAGGATAGGAAAAAAACCCCACTTTTTAAATAAACCTGAAGTTTTTTTCTTTAAAAAATAGCTAGATGCATGGCAACGATTCAGAATACCCAGGTGTGAAAGAAGAATCCCATCCTCACTAGCATCATCTTGAGAGAAAAACACCAGCAGCCAAAATCCAGCTAAATGCCAGGCCAGGTATACATTCTTTAAAGACTGAATATGGGAGAGGAAAAAAAACCCAAGGAACATGTGCACACCAAGCCCAGGGTGAATTTTCTCATAGTAAAACTATGAAACAGAAGGAGAAATGGGAAGGAAAGGAGAGTTGGTAGAGATGACATCAGAGGAGAAGCCACTCATCAGCAACTCCTCTATTCCTCTCAATTGTATATAGTGTGGGAAAAGAGTCGCTACTGCCAAGACAAAATTCATGGTCAAATTTCTGGACTGCTGGGAACACTCCATGTTATACCTGTGACATTACAGACTATCAGTGCAGGAAAAATTACAAGGAAAACTTTCTAGAAGCCTCCATAACCTCCATAATTTACTTCCAGCCTCCTCCTAGAGACTGAATAAAACCTCTCAACTTGTTTTTTTCCTACTGGGATGCTTTCCTACAGATTAGCTCAAATATCAATTAGCACTTCATTCCTTCCTGAAGCCACAGGCAGCCTGACTTATAGTAACACCTAAGTAAAACTCAGCTCAGGCAACACAAAACCAGTCTTTGAGGGAGGTAAAAAAACATTGGGAAGCCTTGGCAACATTATCATCTCACCATCCATCGAACAGAACACTGCCCTGCCATCCTCAGTGTACTCCATCAATCTGCATTCCCTGTTCTTCTGGCCACACCAAAAGGACATTTTCCTGTAAAATCTAGGTGAGGCACTGTTAATTCATAGGAGATTAAAGCAATTTCTAGTTTTAAAGGGATCTAATTACTCCAGCATGCACAAGCCCAGTTAAAGCCATTATGTAGGGATCCCAGTGTATGGCCATCAGCATCCTTTTTTCTCACAGTTACAGTGACTATACTTCTTGGGAAATCTTCTACAGTGCTGCCTAGATCCTTGGAGGAAAAGCCATCACTAATCCAACCCTGAAGCTGTGTACATGTTGCCAGATGAAATAAAACATGTGCATGAACTGAATGTTTTCCATAAGAACAAAACCTGTCTCTTCCTCTTAGATCTCGTCATAGCTGTAACTAAGGGCAAACGGAACACTGGATTTTCATTTGAGGTTTGCATAGCTATTGTAAAATTAAGGCTGCAATGCAGCTTCCATATCGAACAGCTGGGAATAAACCTGCATTTTATGTGCTGTTAGAGTCAAATCAATCCCTTAGACGGAAACAATATGGCACAATCCACTGGGAAAATCTGCATATCCAGATTCTCTGCTGCAGTGTGTCTTCCTTTGCTTTTGTATGTGCTTTCCTTTATGGATCTTCAGTCAAGACTACACTTGCAATGTAATCCTTAGGAGAAATTTAAATCATTCATACTGGAAGTATTTAATTTGCTTTCTAAATAATGATTCCGATTCTCTTTTAGTGAAAGTTGCAGAGGCAGGGAGAGGAAAAAAAAAGAAGCTTGGAATAATTAATCCCTTTACCAGTTGGAAGACTGCTACAATGGTTTGACCAGGCTTCTGGAGTTATAAAATATGGAGCGTTTGGGATTCAAAGCAGACAACTCTCTGCAGCAAAATTAGCTATTCATCTCCATTCTTCTGTATATAAATGAGCAAACAAGTTACAGCCAAAGTGTCTGTCTGCATAGTCTGCTTAGTAATTCTGAATGCAGGACTTTCCAGTGCACAGACACCCGGAATTAATGTTGAAAATACCCTGGCAGTCAGTTATTACTACTGATAAATATTAAATTGGATGGCAGACTGTACTATAAAAACTGAAACTAGAGAAATGAAATGGCTGTGGTTTTTAGCCAGAAAGACACGTCCTCTAAAAGATAAAAAAGAGAATTCTTCAGTAGGTATGTATATGCTAATGATTGATCAGAAGAAACTTCAAAGCAGATGAGTCTACAAAGCAAGGAGATCCATCATATGAATCTGAATTCGTTAATAAAGCTTACCTTGTATAATTGTATCCTATGAATGATGCTGCTGGCACAAAGCAACATGGACAGTGTTTACTAAATATGGTAAAATGCTGTCCTACAGTCAGTAGAACTTTGTACTTTTAAAAAAGTAGTATTTGGGGGGTTTGCATACTAATAATATTTTGTAAGTACATTATGTGCTTGGATAGGAAGGCAACAAGGTTTGATGCAGTACTTTGTCCTTCCTAATTTTGGACCAGCCTCTGAAAGCTCAGTTTTTGTACAAGTATGCTAAGCAGTGCAGTACATGTTTCTGTGCCAAAAAAAGTGAAATCATGGACAAATGACCTGATCTCAGGAAAGAAAATTACCTCCATCCCAAATTATTTATAGTCTTAGAAGAATACAGAGAAGAATTCATGGTATCAACAAAGGCCATAAACAGAAAACCAAGATCCAATATACTGCTCTCATCAACACGTGCTCCATACAAACTTTCACACCTCTCAATTGTGCCATGATCAGAGGGACAGTAGTCCTGCAGGAAGGAATGAACTCATGCTGATGAGCTCAGAGCACCATTCCAATGTTTGAATTCAGCTGTGCAGGGGATGATGAGGCAGACAGCTGCCTTTACCAATTTGAAGGCCTAGGTAAGGCATGCATTGCATTCAGACTCAAGTCTCAATTCACACTGCACGATGTTTTCCAAGCCTGAGCAGCAAGTCTGGTATGCCAGGGATTTGGTGTCCTTGGCTCTAGCAGCAAGCTCTCAGAGTCTTTTCAAATTGGGGCTGAGACCTTACTGACTGGGTGCTAGGTCCTCAAGTTGTGGGGAAGCACATCCACTAAGGAGACACTATAAGTTAAGCATTTCTGATTAGCCCATGTCTTCTACTAGTGGAAACTTCTAAAATTATTTTTGTATCTATCTGGATATAGCCCAGCAAATCAGGTTCCTAGTCCAGCCAGCTCCAGAAGCAAAGCTCAGCTCGGCATCAATGGTAACACCAGAAACACACACCCCAGCATAGGCCTGACCCCTGAGCAGCCACACAGGAAACAGAGCCCAGGTTCAACAGCAACTGCCTGGGGAGCACTTCTGGGGAATGCTCAGGTCCTTACGATCTTAATGGATGCTGTATAAAGGATGACATAACGAGTTCATACATACTGCAAGGCATGATGCTTTTCAGCAAGGCTATATGGGCAGTGCCTATTTATTTAGGCAGCAATTGTATTTTTGTAAGAATGACTGTAAAGGAAAGCTTATAGGAACAACAAAATTACTTTGAGTCTCAGCTTGTCTAATAACAAATTATTAGAGCAGCTTATGTAGCTGAAAAAACAAGTAAGCTTTTAAGCAGAAGATCTTGTTGCCCAAAAGCATGGGTTTGGGTTTTTTGGTTTGTTTTTCTCCCAAACTATATCTGTCATCCCAGTAAAAGGTACTATCTCTGCTAACAAGCACTGCCTCAGTTCTATTTCTAGATCTATCACAGTTACAAAAACAGTAGCAGCACAAATTTATTCACTGTTCTCAGAGAGGGATTTTCTGACTCTGCTTTTAATGTACTGCAAAGTGGATAATATACTGGGTATAGGCTTATTTACCCTTCCTTATCTTAGATCAGATTAAATTCAACCATATATACAAGAACATGCAAGTTCTTGGCTGCTCTACTCAGTAAGGCAGCTACAGATCATGATAAATCATACATGGAAAGTAGACAAAGTTTTCTATGCACCCCTCTGAAGCTTCTGGACAGATTAAATATCTGCACCTTTTTACTTTGCAACCTGTGGTGTTATCAATGCTTTCACATAAAAAAGAGTCTAAAATGCCACAACCTTGCTCACAACAATCAAAACCAGATGGACATATTTTAGATCTCCTTAAAAACCTGAGAGATAACCAGAAGACATTTTCTGCTTCAATGACAAGGTCTAACTTCCATGGAAAAGTCCTGGTATTTTGCTTGTTTATCCAAGATATGGTATAACTAACGAATAGTGAGACTAAATACAGAGTCAACATGTGCTTGCATATCTCAAAGGAACTTCTAAGGCCTTCCATAAAGGAATAATTCATTATAACAATAAAGTGCCAAAAAAGATACAGTGGCACATAAATCAAGCTTGGGAACAAACCCATCCACTGACTTTCTCTGGCATTCAGATGATAAATCTCTCTTTAAAACATACCTGCTCCTGTCAGCACTGCAGCTCTTACCTGCAAAAGCCTGCCAGTGACTGGCATTGCCTTTGCTGATGGTCACAGTGGCTGTGGGCAGCCATGAAATTTTTAACCAATGCAAAGACTAAAGCAGCTTGGTAATAATATTACACTTCATACATTTTTCAAGATTCAATGAAAACATAGTGCACCTTTTAAAGTTTACACAGCACGTGTTTAAAGTATTCTTTACCAAGCCTTGAAGACAAATAATTCCTTTAAAATGGGTTCTCTAGGGAAAAGAAATACTCCTTTGGCAAAAAATAACTTCTGCCAGCTGGATAACTGACAAAAATGTATATTCATGTACAGTGAAAAATAAAAATGGAGTTTTACTAAGATAGAAGTGTTCTCCAAGCACTTCCTCATTTATCATTTCCCACGTACTTCTCAACAGATAACTGATTTTGTTCTGAAAATGGACTAAAAGATTCCCAGTATCCCCAACCTCCCTATTATGTATTTCCCAGTAATTGGCCTAGAACATTTCTGTCACTATAGCAATACCAATAAATTAATTACGCCAGAGGCTGTTCACTGGCTCTGAGAGCAAGTGGCACAGAGCAGCCTGTGTCAACATTATTACTGCACTGTACTTCTCATTGTAGTTATTCTCTTAAACTCCACAACAGAAGGTATCATGTCCAAAAAGTCTAGTGGGAACTACAAGACCCCTACAGCTTATGCTAAATCCCAACCTATCTTCACAGTTTATCTGGAAAGTGTCAAGTGGCACATGCACGAGCATGTCAAGGACCATTCTAATTATTCAGCTGATGGCCCCATCAAATTCTTGTCCCTGAAAACATCCTACAGTACTGCTTAATTTACAAAGGCTTCTATCTCAACAATAGGATCTTTTTGATAAAATCTCTAGCAGCTTTAATGCAAATTAATTGATAACAGCAATAAAAATCGTGATAACAGAAGTTTTGGGGTGTTCATCGTATCATTGTCTTGTGTCTCATTCCACACACATTAATAGAAGTATCATGCCTAGCAAGATTCATAAACATGGTCCTCTAAATACACCTAACAACCATCAACCAGTTCCTGGTCAGAAGCCAAACATGCTTTAAGCACAACTTCTGCACAGGAAGTACCAAGAATTTACTAAGAGATTGCTGGAAGATGAGAAGGTGTATCAGGGAAGCCGTGGAGTCACAAAACAATTGAAGCCGGAAATGACCTCTTAAGATCATCTAGTCCAGACCCTTTTCAAGCAGGGCCACTTAGAGCAGGTTGTCCAGAAATCTGTCCAGATGGATTCTGAGTACCTCTGACAATGAAAGCTCCACAACCTCTCTAGGGAACTGGATTCCAGATGCGGCCACACCAGTGCTGAGCAGGGTGGAAAATCACTGTCCTTGACCTGCTAGCAATGGACTTCTTAACATAGCCCAGGATGCTGTTGGCTGCCACTGTCGCAAGAGCGCATTCCTAGTTTATGGTCAGCTTGGAGTACAGCAGAAACAATCTTCTTCTGCCAAGCAGCTTTCCAGCTGGTCAGGCCCAAGCCTATAGTCATGTGTGGCGTTGTTCCTCCACCAGTGCAGGACCTTGCATGTCCCCCTCTTGAACTTCATCTGGTTCCTGCCTGCCCATTTCCCCAGCCTGTCAGGGTTTCTCTAAATGGCATCACACCCAATCAGTGTATTAACATTCCTCCCAGGTTTTTTTTTTACCACCTGCAACCTTGCTGAGAGTGCACCCTACCTCGTCCTTCAGGTCATTAATGCAGATGTTACACAGTACTGAGCTCAGTATCAGTCTCTGGGGTAGCACGTTAGTGACTGACTTCCAACTGGACTTTGTGTCACTGATCACAACCCTCTCAACTCAGCCATTCAGCCACTTTTCCATCCACCTCACTTGTTTCACCCTCACTTCAACTGCTTGTTTTTGAGGATGTTATGGAAGATTGTTAAAAACCTCACTAAAGTCAAAGCAAACAACATCCACTCCTTTCCCTTCAAATCAGTCACATCATTTTATAAGGTGTAAGCATGATTTCAGATTGCGTAAGTGTGATTTACTCTTCATAAATCCACAATGACTGTTCTGTATCACCTTCATGTCCTTCCCGTGTATGGAAATCTTTTCTGGGATAAGTTGCTTCATCACCTTCCCAGGGATCAAGGTGAGGCTGACCAGCCTGCATGTCCCCAAATCCCACTCCTTGCCCTTCGGGAAGAGAGACATGGTGTTTGGTTTTTTTCCCACTTTCAGGAACCTTCCAAAGAAAGCTCAATTGCCTCACAATGAGATAAATCAGTTCCCTCAACACTCATGTATGCAATCTATCAGGCCTTACCTCCTTACACTCATTTTAAATGTTCCTTAACCAAATCACCCTCCACTAAGGCAAGTCTTTGCTCCAGACTTTCCCTCTGGTCTTAAGGGTCTGGGATTCATAAAGGCCAGGAAAGACTGAAGCAAATAAGACATTGAGTACCTCAGCCTTTTCTTTGGCCTCTGTCAGCAGTATCCCTGAACCATACAGCAGTAGGCTCACATTTTCTCAAGTCTTTCTTTTGCTGCTCATATACTTCTAAAATCCTTTCTTGTTGCCCTTCACATCCCTTGCCAGATTCAAGCCACATGAGCTTCGCCTTTCCTGACACCACCCCTGCATGACTGGACAGTATCTCTATTCCTCCTGGGTCACCTGCCCCTGCTTCCAGGCTGCCTGTTTGTTGGGATAGACCAAATGAAATCTTGGAGAAGATCACAGAATCATAGAACAGCCTGAGTTCGAAGGGACTCACAAGTGTCATCAAACTCCAACTCCTGGCCCTGCACAAGACAACCCCAAGAATCACGTGATGTGCACAAGAGCATTGTCCAAATGCCTCTTGAGCTCTGCCACAGGCCTGGTGCTGTGACCACTTCCCAGGGGCGTCTGTTCCAGTGCCCAGCCATCCTTTGGGTGAAAAACCTTTTCTTGACATCTAACCTGATTCTCCCCAACACAGTTTCATGTCATTCCCTTGTGTCCTGTCCCTGGTCACCAGAGAGAAGACATCAATGCCTGCTCCTCTGCATCCCCTCGTGAGGACTGCAGACTACTATGATGTCTTCCCTCAGTCTCCTCTTCTCCAGGCCAAATAACCTAGTGATCCCAGCCAGCCCTCCTATGGTTTCCCCTCTAGACCCTTCACCATCTTTTTAGGCCTCAGACACTCTAATAGCTTTATATCTTTCTTATTGTGGTGCCCAAAACTGCACACAGGACTTGACATGAGGGTGCACCAGCACAGAGGGGAGCACAACAGTGAACTCCATCAACCAGCTCAAGATGCTTCTTGAAGATCAGTCTTGAACTGCTCTTCTTTCCAGGGCCATGGCATACCATAAGATACCATGTGATTCTTCCAAGCAGGTACTGAAACAGGCCAAAGCCTGCTTTCCTGAAGTCTAAGGCTGTGATCCAGTTTTTTGCCCTGCTCCCTCCTCTCATGCTCCTGAGCTCCACTGCATCATGGCCATGACAGTCAAGGTTCTTTCTAATCTTCATCTCCCCACTGGACTTTGTTTTTAGGTATGACATCCAGCAAAGCATCTCCTCTCCTTGGCCTGTTGACCACCTATGCACAAAGCTGCTGCTTTGTGTTGCACACCAGCAGGTTATGAGGCTGGTTCACATCCCGCCCGAGCGCCACTGTGTGTGAATGCGAGGCTACTTCCCATTGTCCTAAGGTCTCATCTACTTCTTCCTGATCAGGTGGCTGTGCTGGTTTCATCTGGGGTAGAGATAATTTCCTTCACAGTGGCTGGTATGGGGCTGTGTTTTGGATTTGTGCTGAGCACAGAGTTGATAATACAGAAATATTTTTGTTATTGCTGAGTGGTGCTTACACAGAGCCAAGGCCTTTTCTGCCTTTCCTAGTGCCACGCTGTAGAGTAAGTTGGGGGTGCAAGGGAGATGGAGAGGAGAAACAGATGGGACAGGTGACCGCAGCTGACCAAAGGGATATCCTAGACCCTCTGACGCCATGCTCAGTATATAAAGTGGGGGAAAGAAAGAGAAAGGGGAGGACATTTGGAGTCATGGTGCTTGTCTTTCTAAGTCACTGTTATCCATGGTAGGGTCCTGCTTTCCTGGAGATGGCTGAATACCTGTCTGCCCATGGGAAGCACTGAATTAATTCCTTGTTTTACTTTGCTTATGTGTGTGGCTTTTGCTTTCCCTGAAAAGTGTCTTTATCTCAACTCACGAGTCTTCTATCTTTTACCTTCCCGACTCTCTCCTCAATCCTGCTGGTGGGGCAGTGAGCAAGTGGTTGCCTGGGGCTTGGCTGCTGTCTGGGGCTGACCCACGAGCAGACTCCCTACAGCATCACCCATGTAGGTTTACCTGCCAGTCCTGACCTATACACACTGATCTGGTCATCTCCCATCCCCACAGCAGAGCTCTTTGCTGCCTGGCTGCTGTGTCACATAACAGATGATGCCTCTTCCTTGCCTTCCCAGCATGGCCTTCCCAAAGAGCCGGTAAAACCCAATTTGTAAATACAACCTTGCTGCAAATGCAAAACATTACAGTATCTAATAATGTTTTCATCTCTAATCTTAGATAAACATTTTTAAAATCACTTGCATTAGTCTGTATACACTAAATAAAGTACTTTAAGAAAATGAACCAAACTGAATGGAACTAATCACATAATACAGGTAAAATACACGGCAGTGTATCAGTAAAGCACTACTGCTTGTTATAGACCAAACCAGGAATTGTAGGAAGTTAGTTTGATAGTTAACTACCTCAAAGAAAGGCTATGCTTTCTGTATATATACATGTATGTATATGAACATAAATCACATGAGGGTTTTACAACTTATTTCCCAAACATTATATCCCCTAAGGAAAGACATGATAATGGCAACCAAAAAAAATTGTGTATGTTAGCAATTAACTATATAATTGGGCTCAAAATTAAAAAAAAAAACAACAAACAAAACCCCAACAATTATTACTATTATTCATGTGCACAATTTAAGCTATGCTTGACCACAGATCAAGATTTTTCAGAGTTTAGGAATGAGTGCTTCTTTTCTAAGGATAAACGCTAAACAAATTTTCACAACCTCTGAACCACCTTTTTTAAGGCTTATAGCACACATGCAAAATTAGTGTCTACTTTAAAAAAATACTTTGTCAAATGCAGAAAGGAAAGAAATAATAGAGTGGGGTAAAAAAGACTTCTATGGCATTAATTTTGAAAAAATGTTTTGAGGATATATGTGGAATAAATCATCAAATTTCAAGTGATTTTGCAAAGAAATTAAAAATGAGATATTTTAATGCAATTTAGTTGAAGGTTTTTAAAATAAAGTAGGGTCTGTTTCAAGGCAGTTAATTTTTATAACTTTGTTAACTATTTCAGACTCCTTTCTTGCCTTCAGTCTACAAGGTGGGGGGGTTGTTCCACTTCACTGAATGGAAAAATAATTTTTTCATCTCCAAAGACAGCTTTCAAAGAAACATGTTGAAGATCAAGTGGTTATTCTGTAGCAGAGCAGGTTTCTCTAGAGGTTGGAAGAGATCTTATTGCATGTTCACATTAGCTACATGTGCACAACACCATTTTTTCCTGATTCGTTAGTATCCATAAAGAAAGCAGCACAGCTGCTGTCTGACTTCTAATATTCCCAGTAAGAGAGTATAAAAGAAAGGACAATTGGGATGCGATCCCTCAGCTCCCCATAAAGCCAAAGTCCTGGAAAGCAGTGAGCCAGTCCTGCTTTAACTACTGTAGGGTTTGGTACAGGCTTTTTACTAGCTGAAGTAAAAAACTCAAAATCACCAGAGGAGTAAAGTATCTGGGACTCAAAATTGTCTCACTCCTTCCCAGGAGAAGCAGTCTCTGGGACTGGAAAAAACACCAGCTTTTTCCTCAGCTTCCCAGAGTCCGGGCATCCAGCAAGCTCCCATGGCACTGGAGGAATGACTGTTACCCACCCAGCATAAGGCTGCATTGTAAAGTCCATCAGTTAAATCTCATCAAAACATTACCCACAGGCAAGCTGAAGCAAGGCCAAATGAGTCATCTGACAAGTGTCATACTTGGTCCCCGCTCTGCTTCAGTGAGCATTTAATTCACATTTATGCAATATGAAGCTGTACCACTGTGGCCAGGAACGTTGAGTGCTGGATAATCTTGAGCATAGAACAGGAATCATGAGCTTATCTCGTTAGGTAGAAGAAAAATCTGACCAACACAAAGGCATGAATCACTTTGAAAAGCAAATGCAGTTTCTAATCTTTAGGCAGTTTTGTGAATCTAGCTTTGAATGGGTCATTTTGTGTAGAAAAATGTGAATTACTGAAGAAGTGGAGTGCTTTTTGTTCTAGTCAGGGAACAACCAAGAAGGGAAGAAACAGTCATACACATTACATTTTATTTGATCCAAAATAGCAACCAAGCTGAAAAAAACAATTATTCACAGAATGAAACTGCAAGTTCTCATAGAATCACACAATCATTTAGGTTGGAAAAGGCCTTTAAAATTACTGAGCCAAATCATTAACCAAGCACTGCCAAGTCTAACACTAAACCATGTCCCTAGGTGCCACATCTACATGTCTTTTGAATACTTCCAGGGCTGGTTACAAAATTACTTCCCTGGGCAGCCTGTTCCAGTGCTTGACAATGCTTTCCATGAAGAAAGTTTTCCTAATATCCAATCTAAACTTCTCCTAGTGCAACTTTGAGGCCACTTCCTCTCACCCTGTCCCCTGGCAGAAGAGACTGACCCTCACCTGGGTACAACCTCCTTTCAGGTGATTGTAGAGAGTGATAAGGTCCGACCTCAGCCTCCTTTTTTCCAGGCTAAACAACCCCAGCTCTCTCAGCTGCTCCTCGTGAGTCTTGCATTCTAGACCTTTCACCAGCTCTGTTGCCCTTCTCTGGACTTGCTCCAGTACCTCAAAGTCTTTTCTCTAGTGAGAGACCCAAAACTGAACACAAGATTCGAGACGTGGCCTCACCAGTGCTGAATAGAGTGGGATGATCACTGCCCTCGTCCTGCTGGCCACTCTATTGCTGATGCAAGCCAGGAGTACAAGATGGAGGCTGTTAACTGCAACAAAATATATGAGATTCTCCCATGCAGAAAAGACTACTACATCCCTAGACAGTATTTCTATCAGAAGATAGGTCAGGCTGAAAATCTGAGTCCATCACTAAAGACAACTATCTGTAAAAGTGAATACTTGAGTAGTGAGCTCTGAGAAGCCTGAAATCTATACAGCTTTTAGCCAGTGTGCTTGGCTGCTGTGGGAAGCCCAGGTGCTGCATTGCAAAGCACAGCACGGCACAGGTTTAACCTGCCCCACTTCACACCAGCCAAAAATTGTGGCTGCCATAGCAAGATCTCCACTGGTACCCACGTCAGCTCAGTTAAGGCTGACTGGGGTGCATTGATCACAGGATTCACAGTAACTATGACTATGGCTGCAGTGAAGGGAGAACCCTGGTTTTTGGCTAGGCCTTTTTTCTTCCTGAGTCACAACTGAGACCCTGATCCAGAAAAATGATCCCATAATGCACTTATCTAAGAGAAATGCATCAAGGACCCCAAAACGAACTCAGTAGGCCTAATTAAGCACGGTAGATGCTCAGTTATTTGTGGTTTGGGTTCTGCTATGGGGCTGACAGGACATCCATTCACATCCATAAACATTTATGTGTGGATGACTGCAGAACAAAGCCAGAAAAGCTACAGGCAGCCAGCTTTCCATTCACAAAAACCTAAAGCAAACTTTGACTAATATCTCTAATGAAAAAGTAAAGACCGAAATGCCTCCATGATAGCTATGGACAAACACCACAATATTGAACCTTTTTCTACAGTTACTCAAACTAGGTAAGGATATTTTTGAGCTCAAGTGGCTGACAAAACAATGAAAGCACAGAGAGGAAAAGATGGGAAAAAAGAGAAAAAGAACTGTTATTCTAGGACTCATGAACCATTGCAATAGAGCAACTCATGGGAGAAGCAGTAAAATATAAAAAGTGCTTTTGTGTCACTTCTGTTGGTATAAATAAGTGGGGCTCTGCTGACATTAATGAAGCCAACCTGACTTATGGCAGAGAATCTGTCTCTTTATTTCCTATGATGACAAGTAACACCTAAATTCAACAGCAGATTTTGTAGAATTATATTATTAAAGGTCTACAATAACACAGAACACAAATGTAGTCTGTGCAGGAGAGCTCTATTGTATTCGTCTTGCGGTCTCATATTGACAGTGGCAATGATATACATAATTAAAATACTAAAAACACCTCTGTGAAAGGCAGCAACACAGCATGAAATGAATACTTTAGAACTACTAGCAGTCACATTTCAGGACAACTAAATAGTATAATTTTGTAAGACAAATTTCTATTCAGTTAGCAAGAACTGCAATACTTAATTTATGCCACTCCTAAACTCTAAAATGTTTTAATACTTAACTTGTGTCACTCCTGAACTCTAAAAATGTTTTAATAATGTAAACAATATATATGCACATAACATGTGGTTAAGTGTTTTGGGCATTTGACAAAATAAAATATTAACATTCATGTTGCAGACTTAATGCTCCTATCCATTTGACAGGCACAAATGCAGAGAATTCATACAGAAAAAATTTAAAATAAAACTGGCAGAACAATAGCAAGGCTTATTACAGGTCATAACCGGATCATGAGTCAGTGCCACTGTGTTGCAAAAAAACTACAGATGTCATTTGTTACCTCCCCTGACCTCCATCTTTCCTTCTCCCATCTCCTTGTGGGACCAACTCTTCTCCACCTAATCCTTCTCCTCGCATGGTTCCTAATGACTATCCTGTTAAACTCAGTTAAACCAAGTCCTGCCACTCACACCAGTTCCTCCTGGAATTGCGTTGTCCATATTTTTACCTAGCTTCCTCCTCAGCTCTCCATTCCGATGCCCAGCAGTCATTATCAGCACACTTCTTTTCAGCCGTGTGATTTCTGGACACATTGCATGGGCACTACTGCACCTTCTGAGTTTCTGACAATTTCCAAAATTTTCAGAAGGCTCTTAACGTGGGAGAACTTCACAGCAACAACAGAAATAACATCTCTGGTTGCAAGGGAATGCGTGGGTCATGTTTCAGATATCTGTCTCAAACACTGAGAACCAAGCTTTGTAATGCACTTTGGCAAAACAACTTCTGTTTCTCCAGGAAAGGGAAGATATTTTTCAAAATACCAATTAGATCTCAGAAAAGAGATGGGAACAAAGCTTTTCATCTCAGTCAAGGAAAGCATGTAAAGTTACAAACAGCTAAAAAGGGTCTGCTGATGAAAGGTATTCAGCAGCCCTTGTAAAAGAAATGAGATCATGAAGAACTTGATCATTTCATTCAAGTTTTTCCAAGATTTTGTAACACACATAGAGCAGTATAGCTTTTTATAAATCTACAATTTAGACAACAATCTTCATTTACTGCAGAGAAAGCACATATAAAGAAGAATATTAAAGTTCCTGAATTACTATTAAAAAGAATTAAAATATAATAGTTGTAATGCTAAATTAGAATTCAAACATCACTGACAAATGGAGAGCAAAACTCTTGTTCTAACTTGTGATATATTGTGTCCCCTTTTCTTTCCCAGGGTTAATTGACAGAACTTGGAATTGACAGTTCTTGGGACTATGCAGTAAATATAGCAGCTTCTGTTTTCATAATGGATCATTTCTACTTTCTTTGTTTTTTTGATGCATACAGAGATTAAGGTGCAGCTAATCAACCAAGAAAAACTAGAAAGCACATCAAGAGAAACAGCTGGCTGTAAGACACAGCAGAGTGAGAAGTGCCACAAGTGACAGAGAGCACAGGGAGGGCTGGCTGGGTGTCATGGGCAGGTAAGGGGGAACCATGTGGAAGATCACCACGTTTGAGAGGACCCCAGCCAATTCTTGGGGAACTGAACTTGCAAGGCCAACAGTGCCAAGGGGACTGTATTGGTATTACTGTGTAGGGCTAATGGCATCTAGGTGATGGCTCACTAACACCAAATATAGGTGCAGATGTTACGGAAGTGAAACCGATGGGGAAAAGTAATCTGGAGCGTGGCACTGGAGCGGCCAGAGACAAGGGTCTGCTGTGGGGAAGACCACAGGATTGGATCAGCTACTGGTGACACAAATATGGGGAATATTCTGTGCAATATTCTGCACAAATATGGGGAGGTTGTGTGTGCATGGGTATGCATGACCCAATAGCAAGCACCCGATATGGAAGATCCAATTTCTGATGTGTAAGAACAGCATCAGGCTGTTTGTACTGGTCTTGCTCATGGGTGGGCTGTTTGTGCTGATGTGGTGCCTGCGGAGGCACTGGTTGCCTGTACGCGTGATCCTGGTGGTCATCTGTGCCAGTCCAGAGCGTGTTTGCACGCAGTCATGGGGATTGCATGCTCAGCCTCATGGGGAGCTGGACCAGGGGACAGGGGACTGCAGCAGCCTGGTGCTATCAGACCAAGATGGGAGGAATCCCTTCTGATCTAGATGGCCCCCAATTTGTCCTCTCTTATAACATTTCCTACATTTGACTAGCATTACTTTAGTTGTTCTACTTAAATTGAAACAATAACATATATATGTCTGAGAACTCATAAAGAGCATTAGCATTCTATACATTAGGCTAAGGAGGGAAGGAGACATTGAACCGGTCAGAAAGGAGGTCTAATGAAGCATGTAAAATATCCACCAGAACATTCCGGACATATGTAGCCAGTTGCCTTGCTCCAGTGCCAACACTTGTTTGACACTCTTTTATATCTGTATTTTCTTGTATTGGGTAGTTGTGGTAGGTACTGTAGGGTCTGTGCTGCAACAGTGCAAAGTGTTGATTGTCTGTTCAAGGAAACTGTTGTCTCTACATGCCAGGAAAAGTGTGCTATTTCTACTGAACACTGAAAATAAAAGCCAGTCTTTAAAACAAACTAATAAAATCATCAAACCCCAAAACTAACCTGTGTGAAGGTAACTTGTAAAATTAGACTAAGAAAGTTGATTATTACACGGGCTACCTGAACTATGGAGGCTTTGGCAATTTGTACCATATGCATGCCAAATTAATTCAAGTTGTTGGGTTTTGTTTCTCTGAAGAGCTGTCTAACTCGCTCACTTCCAAAGTACTATCATTCATATCATTGGTAGCCAAAGTCTGCTCACTCAAAAATACCACACATATTACCACAGTTACACAGAAGTTCACATGAGGAAAAGGATTCCCTAAATGTTGTTTCAAAAAAATTGTATCAGATACTAGCAATGGCTTGTTTAGATAGGTGGGCAGAAGAGGACAACCAGCATATCCCGATGAAATTAATAACTGATCCTGGTTGTTACCAGAAAACAGTATAAAACTCAAAACTTCCAGCAAGAAATAGTCCTTTAACTTGTCCTTATATTTGCAGACTATTTCCATGTTTTATCCTTTAATAAGATTGATGATAAAGCCCGTTTTCCAGAAAAAGAAAAACATTTTGCTGATACTATGTATAAACACTTCAGGAAAAAATATTTCCTCTCCTATCTTTCAACGAAAGCATTTTTTTTAAATAGACTTATTCATCATTCTGTGACAGTATTTAGAAAAGAGCACTTATCCAGTTTTCCAAAAGCTTGGTCAAATGATATCATCTCCCTGAATATCATCCCATTCAAGTATTTTTATTACCCATATGGTAACTAAAACCACTGATCTTTATTCCACTTTTTATGTGGCAATCTAAATTGCCTCAAGTAATCTGTCTAACAGAGATAATTAAATATGTTTTATTAATATTTGCAAAAGGTTCTAAAGGCATATAGTAGATTAAGTCTGTTTTGAAAATGTGTTGCTTAGATTTAATGTTCTACGTACTAAAGAAAGAAGTAAAGTGTCACTTGATTTACAGGAAAACAGGAATGGGAATGATCTGGTTTGCCACCATCTCCAATCCCTTGCTGTTTTACAATCTACTATATAATCTGTGTCCTATAGCCTCCTTTAAATATTTACCAATAATCAGTGTAAATACATTTTGGATTTCTCAGTCCAGTGCTCTGACTGCGAACTTGGAAATCAACTCTGTTGCTCTAATCTTTAAGGCTCTTCTCTTTTGCAATTTGAATGTATAGTGCCTTTAGGTTTTTTGCCACAAATTACTTTCTTGTTTTAAACATTTCTTCCTTTTTCCTGGTGTTTATTCCCTCTTGATCTTACTTTTGCTGTATTAGACAAATTTATGTGTTCTTGTCTCCTCTAATTTTTTCCCTTATCAAAACCATCCTAACAGTAGTTTCTGCATTTGTTAAAGCTTGAATGCCCCCTCTCAAACATGTCTAGCTGCAATAAATAATATTTCCCTGTCTCTACAACAGCATTTCCAGTGACACACCCAAATGATGAAACTTGGATTTCTCTCAGCAAATCAACTAATAAATCAAGATTCCTCTCCTCAGTCATTTGAACACTTACTTTTAGGTCATTGGGAAGATTTTACTGTTAATCCTTAATCATGTGTTTGAATTTTACTGTATTTGTCTGCCTTCTTCACACAGAAGTCCCCCATTACTCTTCGGTATGGATAAAGAGCCACTGTAAGAACTTACTCATGCTAGACATCTGCAAACCTCACTACAGCCTTCTAGTTTCTGCTTTTTAAGAAGTTCTCGATGTTGGTCATTCCTTTTAACCTTTCCTTACACATCTGTTCCTTTTTTTGCAATGTATTTACAGATATGGTTATTCAGCTAATTATGCCTCTCTCATACCAGTTTTCAGGTGCATGCATGTCACTGAAAGGTTTGAGACTTTATAAAGTAGACTATAAATCCAGATGATTAAAAATGTCTTCTTTAAATATGCAACACACTTTTTACAATTCTTAGCATCAGCAAGAATCACTGTACAAGTGCAGGAGATGTATGTACGTATGTATATACACACATACATGTCTCTCATACTCACACACTACTCTATACCATCATGCTGAATCTTGAAACTGGGGCTGGAATAAACCACTCCTGGCTTCTGCTGCCTCTCTCTCGTCTCCTTACAAGTTTTTTCCCTGAGAATCCCCCTTAGTCTCATAAATATCCAAATTTAGTTCTCCAGTAAAAACAATGCTTTTTAGATTTATTGAAAGCAGTAGCCTTTCTATAATGCAGCCAATAGACCACTTGCAAGTGCTATCTTGCAAAGTTATCTCAAAATAATTTTAGAGTAGCAAAGTCAGCTGCCAGTAGTAGCTTAGCTGTTGTAGCAGGAAGATCAGTCTGAGTTGTAAAACCTTCTTGAGAAGCCAAATAAATTTTCAGATAGTCCATGCTAACCTTTATGATAGCCTTGGAATGGCAGACAATCCAAGGAACTTAAAAGCTCATTAGGGAATAAGACACTGATTGGTCAGTGCAAACACGTAAGTTTTACTCTTTCATGTAGCAGAAGCATCCAGCATTTGTGCTGTACTCTATGAAAATCTAGCCAAACACTCGACAGCAAATCACTTTTCTGTCATTAATATTTACATTAAAACGTTATTATGACTTTCAAATATGGCACGATACTTAGTCTGGCAACATATGGATCACTTAGCTTTTTAATTTGTCACTGAATGGTATCTATGAAAAAATTCACATTCAGCTCTTAAGCTTTGACAGAGATTTGGGGAGGAGAGGGTGACAGTAAATCCCTCCTTAAAAAAATTCACTTAATCTTTTCATGCTTTAGCTTTGCAACTCATAATGAGAATAAAGTCAATGTCGTTCTAGCATCTGCTAATTAAAATGTAACCACCTATTACATGAAGACCCCAATTTTATGTGGAAGCGTTCCTGTGCTCCTGTAGTATAAACAAAAAAAAAAACAAACCAAACCAAACCAACCAAATACAAAACCCTAGTACAAAAAAACCCAATCCCCCCCCCAAAAAAACCCCAAACAAAACAATAACAAAAAAAAAAAGATCGCCAGTGACCAAAATCCAAATTTTTTTGAGCAAATTTCTCTGGAGATTCAGCTGATCAATTCTTTAAATTCGAGCTGAAAGTCAAATAATAGGACCATTAAGGTAACTGCTGCCTGGCTAACTGTTTCCCACTGCATGGGCAGTCATGACATCCTTTCTTTCTAAGGCTGTCCGCGATATGCCAGCTCACTCTGAGTACAGCTTGCTGCAAAAGCAGCTTATAGAAAAAATCAAGCCATCCAACCAAACTTCCCCCTCCAAGCAGCTCTACACAAAGCCCTGTCCTGTCACTCTCCCTAATGATACCCAGGCTTTCAGCACAGGGCTCAATTGCCTATGCAAGTCACAGAGGCAAGGCTGAGAAACCAGCTGTGCATTTATTAGACATTATGTTCAGGTGATAGAGTTCCTCCTTCAGGAACAGTGTTCCTGAAGGCTCATGCCATGAAAGCAGCTGTTTCTATGATCTGCCCATTAGACTGCACTTGTGTTAATTAATTCTAGTCGGAGAAACTAACAGGACTGTCTCAAGTGGAGCTTGAGGATACTGATGTTGGGATTTCTCTTACCAGGCACTGTTCAAAGCCTCTTGGAAACTTCTGGCTAGTCACAGTGTGACACTCTGGGGAACCAAATCTCTTTCAAGACACAGTCACAATTTTGGCCTATGCTTGAAGGCATTGAAACCTCTATTTTTAATACGTATATTTTAACTAAAAAGATTCCTGATTGGAAAGTTGCAACTCATCAGTGTGCAACACCAATGCTATGCTCTTACGGTTTCCTTCTCAGAGGTAATACTCATAGCTCATACTTCCATAGGACACTGTTAAAATTGTGGAACTGCATCTTCACTGGATGTTTGCAACAAGAATCATGCAACAAAACCTCTAAATGTCCTTACTATGAGCTACCAGAATCAGCCCCTCGTGGTCCAACTCAAAATGTCTTTTATGAATACAGCTTTTTGCCAAGTCTCTTCTGTCCAGCTCAAGGCACTGACTGGATTAAACAAAACCAATAAACACAGCAGCAAGAAGAAAACACTGCACAAAAGGGATTATAAGTAGGAACAGATATATGAAGTATCTCTTTAAACCCCAGGTAAAACTGTTGCTCCCACCTGGTCAAGCCCAGGAACTGCATTATCTAAAACAGCACTCCTCAGAAACCATCTCTTTATCTTTGAAGTTGTTTCTTAAGACACCTCCTCCATATATCCCTGACTTTCTGGTTTTACCGTAAGTTTCATCAATGTTTCAGTACTTCTTCCTTCTACGTTTGCTGGATGTTTATGCCAGGAGCTAATTTTAACATGGGCTTCTGCTTTTTTTGAACAGCTAAAGAGTGCAGCCATAAACAGACACTCTACACTCATTCCTACCAAATGTGCTTGATATTCATCTATTCCTTTAGGAACATACCAGTTCCAGTGACTTGCAGATCTATCTGCCATATTTATTATGAATTTTTAACAAGCGTTTTTCATCCCAAGACGCAAAGAAAAAAAAATTGCATCTCAGCGTGCAAAGAAGGGCATTCTAAGGCAAAGCTGACAAAGCTGTCAGACAACTAGGACAATTGAAGCAATGTCTCTTCATAAGAGCACAGCTACAAAACCTGTCTCTTTACACACAGAGACCTAAGCTTATGCTTGAAATGAACACGGAATGAAAGACAAGACTGTACAGACTCACATAATCAAAAGCAGACAACAAAACGTAGCCTGACAGGTTAGGTAAATTCTAATTCCAACTAAAGAGGTGCAGTTGTGGGTCCATCTACAACCTGGTCTCGTAAAATGTTTTCCAAGTGTCTTATCTGCTATGCGAGGGTGGAAAGTTCATCCTACCACAAAGAATGATTCTAAGACCAACCTCAAACTAATAAGCACTAGTGGTGGGAAGCATACACCTTTCATCTCAACATATTGTGAGCTCAAAATACTGAAAGAATATTCAGAATGCGGGAGCACTGCAGAGTTTACATCTGCCTAATACAGGATAAAGAGCTACAGGACGAATTGTTTGCACATTGGGGGCAGCTCACTTCCACTTCCCACAGTTTGACAGAAAAGCAACTCTCCTATCAAGAAAGGCTGGGAGACATGGGATTGTTCAGTCTGGAGAAGAGAAGGCTCCAGGGAGACTTAAGAGCAGCCTTTCAGCGCCTAAAGGGGCCCTACGGGAGAGCTGGAGAAAGATGTTTTTGAAGGGCATTCAATGACAGGACAAGGACCAATGGTTTTAATCTGAAAGACGTTAGATTTAGATTAGATATTAGAAAGAAATTCTTTACTCTGACGGTGGTGAGGCACTGGAAGACACAGGTTGCCCAAAGAATTTGTGGATGCCCCATTGCTGGAAGTTTTCAAGGTCA
This sequence comes from Callaeas wilsoni, assembly GCA_013398955.1. NCBI lineage: Eukaryota > Metazoa > Chordata > Aves > Passeriformes > Callaeidae > Callaeas > Callaeas wilsoni. Next base: position 9,800 of record VWPU01012419.1, on the reverse strand, counting down.
GGCTGGATGCAGCGCTGAGCAACATGGTCTAGTGAAAGGTGTCCCTGTGCATGGCAGGTGGGTTGGAACTGAGTGATGTTTAAGGTCCCTTCCAAATCATTCTATGTCCCTAGGAACCAAACCAAAAGCCAATCTAAGAAAAACAAACCAACCCTAAGCCACATCACTGAAAGTTGAAAACTACACATGCCAGCAGATGTGCATTTCCAGTAGTTTTTCATAAATACACATGAAAAAGCTAGGAATAGAGTTGGAGAGAATCAGAAAGATGTCAGGATTGATTAAAGCATCATTCTATGTCTTTATTGAATATCAGTGTGTCTATCCGCACTATAATTTTAGAAGTATATTTCTCATTAAAAATATTAGTTGATAGCAGAGCTGCAAATAACCTTCTCTCCTAAGTGAACCTAAGATCACTTAAAAATTAAAAGAAAAATGGTGTTATTATGCTGTTACATTTTTTAAACTGTGGCAAGATTTTTCCGTGCTATTTGTATCCTAAATAATATGCCTATCCAGGTTTTAATTATGAAACGCTAAATAAATCCCATGAGCAAACGCTTATTTGTATCTGTCTGCTAAGTTCCTACTTGTAATTCCAGCTAATTACTTCCCCTGTCAGGAAAATACTGTCTGAAGTCCCAAGATGCCACAGAAGTAGCTCAATTGCTTTCATTTTATGTCTCCCAGTGTTCAATACAGAAAATGTAAATTCATTTGTCTACTGCTGGAAGAGCCAGAAATTTGAAATAATCTCTGCACTGTCAGCAGGTTTTTACCTTATATGCTTAATCCCCGTTACCATGGAGATATTTAATTGCACAGCAACACAGTTTGATTGGTTTATTTTAAATTGAAGTTCTTCTATGGAACAGTACAGGATTCCAGTGAACTTGAGATAAACGGCTTTCAAAATATTGCAGTGAGTCATACTGTTGTCAGTGACTAGATTAATTTGAGTTCAGTTGAACTATTTCTTTACCTGAATCTTATACATATATGACAACATACAAAATATGAGGATTCTTAGAATCATATTTGGGAGCTGAGAATTTTGAGTACAATTAGACAGTATTTTATTGTAAGAAGGGCAATTAAAAACTAAACGAAAATTAAAATTCAGTAAGCTTTTGGTAGTATCATCTTGTCTTTCTAAAACAAATTATCTTCCTGTTCTACAAAATCAGTCCAGACAAGAACTTTTCACAGGAGGTTTACACTGGATCTTCTTTACAGAATACTGTAAATACATTAATATGAGAGAAATTAATCCAACAGGATAAATTAGGCTTCCTAAGTGCTGGCTTTCATATACATCAGCATGCAGTTCTTTAGCATATGAATACTTGCTGGAAAGGTATCATCAATATGGTATTTCTGGCATGGCATAACCCATTAGGTAACTCATTTTAAGTTCTGTCCATACACCATAATGAACTGGTAAACTTCAACTGTGCTATATAAACAGCAGCAATATATTGTGCTAACTCTCATACCTTTTTTTTCAGCTCTATAACCCAGCCCCAGCACATTTTTTTTCTCAGTATTGTAACTGCAGCTCTAGGGGAAATCTTCACCTAGCCTTTGCTGTGAAAGGTCTCAGTTCCATCACCAAGTATCAGACAGCTTTGCCTTATTTAATTTTTCAAGCTCATGGCCACTAAGGCCTCATGTACATGCTGCAGAAAACACCTTTGAGATGTTTTAGGGCTGTATTCCCCTCTTTATTTTTACATAGCCTGGTTTTATTTCATATGCAGAGTCTCTGTGTTTGCATCATTTGAGATACCAGCATGTGACCCAAGATAAGACTTAGCTTCTTACAAACCACTACTGCTCTTCCAACCACTTGTGTGGCTTTGCAGAACCAGAACTTGGCACTTTTGATCTCAGTTCTGTAGGGATCACACTGTTTTAGAGGAGAGATGCTTGAAAAAACAGACTTCAATGGGGGCTATCATTCTCACACAACCTGTTTACAAGAATTAATTTGTTTTACACTCTCAGGAAGGGTATCTTGGTGTACCAAAGCACTGCTTCTACAAAAGCATTTACATGCTGCAATTCACAGATGAGGTGCTGTTATTGCACATGACACACCTACCTAGAACACTGTGTACTCTAACAATACTGAGGATTTAATCTTTGCACCTCTCTTGTTAACGTACTCTGTGATCCTGGGTTAGGGCACTTTGATTTTTTTTTCTGTACGGGTTCTGCTCCAGAAGTGTTATTCCTTCCTAATCCACATTCAAACGCACAAGAGTAACACTGTTCAGGATGCAATACTTCTCTTAATTTCATGGTGTCCCCATCCAGTTTTTTGTTTGGAGAAAACACAGAGAACTACCTCCGAAACATCAAATTTGCTGTAGCAGAGGCCCACAGCATGATTCCCTGTACTCCACTTAGGTATAATTACATCCAGGCAACCCAAGGCAAATGACTGAGCAAAAGCTTCTTCTCTTCTGAGGAATCTCACCCACATTCACACCTCCTTGTGTAACCCCACTCACCTTTCCAGTGTGAGAAATACTCTTGGTTCAGCCAGTGAGGGTTCTGTGTGTGTGCACAGAGGACTCAAAAACTGCAAGCCAGAAGAGAGGGAGGGAGCCACGCTGCTGTGACTAGCTCCCGAGTTACAGCACACTAACCAGGTTAGGTACAGCTTCCTCACAATGCAATGAACTCTCCATTTTTCCATGCTCTAGTTAAAATAAAACAACTCCACAAACCATGACCTCCTTGCTATCACACCCTCCATTATAACAACGATTTATTCCAGTATTAACATTATTTTGTCTGTCATATTTATGACTGCCATATTTATGGCTAGAGCAACATCTCTTTGCGAAGGAAGGACAATTGTTAAATCATCCTCTCTTTTCAGGAGGCTGAGCTGATTTAGCAATACTTTCTTTTTCACCATACCTGAGTAGTCTCTAGGCAAACCACGGACATAAACAGGTTGCTATACAATTTTCCTTCTTCTCCTTTCTAATTATTCAGGTTTGCTTTAAACAGTCACTTGCGTTTCTGTATCCCTGCTGCTGCTTGTCTCTTCTAGACCCACTCTCCCTTCCAACATCTGATCCTGTCCTTGAGTAGGTCAACCCCTTAGCAACAGAAAGCAAATTTGTATGCAGTCTGAAAGAAGCCGAGTACCACTCTTTCTCTAACAGCACACTATTCATATCAACCATCCATATTAGTGACAACGGAATTTTAAAAAAAAACAACATAAAAGAGATAGAAAAAAATCAAGAATCGCCATACCAATCAGACCTGTTGTCCGCCTGGTCCAGTATTCTTTCTCTGACAGCACTCAGTACCCGCTTCAGAGGAAGGTGCAAGAAACCTTGTAATTATAGAATAACCTGATTAATACAGGAAGTTTCGTCCTAGCCTTAGGCAGTCAGCAGCTGACTCACCCGCTTGTCTGAAACATAAGATTTTATATCTGCTCTAATTTTTTTTTAATCCTATGTAATTTAATAGTGAAAGTCTTATTACAAATGTACTTTGCAAATGTACATTTAAATCCTATGAAGCATTTTAGGCTTTACTGTAACCTGTAGCTGAGAGTTCTATTTGCTAATTATATAGGTTGCACTATTTTTATCACTGTTAAACTGCCTGCCATTCAATCTCATTGGATGTCCCTTTTAGGGACTCAGGAATAAGTGGGCCAGAGAGAGTGATTCCACTGCCTTTTTTCCCCTTGGCATCTCCCCTGGGAGCAGAGATGCCCGAAGAGGTGCACGGCAGTCAGCCTTTGGCTTGAGGCACTAAACTGGCGCACGGGCTGCCTCTGCTCACAGCCCGCACCTGAAGGAAAGGTGCCCTGCACAAGTGGTGAGTGGCCTCACGAGTGAAGCAGCAGCAGCTGTGCTGCTCATATATTTGTGAATACCACATAAATCCCCTGTGAATCCAGTCAACATCGTTTCTGTACTTAGAGATGAAAGAATCCAGTGTGCTCAATAAAGTGCTGTATAACATCATACCTACAGGGCAGAAGGTGGCTCCTGTGACTTCAAACTTTCATTATGGCCTTATGTACTATGGTAGTTTTAAGGTAAAATAACAGCAGCCTTTTCAAAACCCAGGAAGATGAACAACACAGTAACAAAATCAAGGCTTTCACTATATTTACTTATACCCGTTGATGGTTTTCAGAACCTTCCAACAGAGCAAACACCTACAGAACACATGTACAAGAAGGCTGGAGTAGGCTAGACATAACAAAATAATACAATAATTTTAAAAAATTGCTGAATGATCTGATCATCTTCTGTGCTTATTTATTTTGAAGTAAACTGATTAGTAGGCTGAGAGCCTTAGTTTTGCGTCTGGTATAAATTAGTGGTCCTTAATTAGCAGGATGCTTGATTGATATGCCATTAATACCATCAATGATTGTGTTGTGTCATTCCACATTTCTGGCCAGCTATGAGAACTGGGTGTACAAGGAGGAGCACACAGGCTGGACAGGATGCGTGCAACAGGCACAGAGGTCAACTTTCAGAAAACAAAACTGAGTTCCCTCTTCTAAGCACAGCAGGCACTAAAAGAATAAGATGAAGACTACTAAAGAAAATGTTGGTAAGTATTTGAGTATAGAAGAGTATCATAACATTGTTTTATTGCAAAGAAATATTGTACCTTGTATGCTTTGAGAATTTAGGATGTTGTGAGCTACACTAGTTATCAAAGAACGCAAACATGTTACCTCTATTTTCTGTACAGGGTAAAAGCTGACATTTAAGAATTTCATGTTTCAAGAATAGCACAGATACCAAGCCAAACAAGAGCAACCTAAACGTAATGATTTCACAAGCCAAAAATCATGGAGCTGATATTATATGCAGGAAAACATACCTTAGAGAAAAGAATTAAGCTTGCCAGATACACCAGGAAAAAGTCTAGAATAATTTTTTGTTACTAAATACAAAAGCACTAGTGAAAAACAAAGTGCTCAAGATATCAAAATAAGATGTGATGCAGAATCATTTAGGTTGGAAAAGACCTCTAAGTGCAACCTTTGACTGATTACCACCTTGCCAACTATACCATAGCACTCTGTTCCACGTAGAGTCATTTCTTGAACACTTCCAGGGATGGTGACTCCACCTGGGCAGTCTGTTCCAATGTTTAACAACCCTTTCCATGAAGAAATTCTTCCTGATGTCCAACCTGAACCTCCCCTATTGCAACTTGAGGCTGTGTCCTCTCGTTCTGTCACTAGTTGCTTGGGAGGAGAGGCTGACCCTCATCTTGCTATAACTTTCAGGTAATTGAGAAGAGTGGTAATGTCTCCCTGCAGTCTCCTTTTCTCCAGGCTCCCTCAGCAGCTCCTCATATGATTCAACTCTCTAGACCCTTCACCAGCCCTGTTGCCCTTCTCTGCACACACTCCAGCACCTCAGTGTCTTGAAGTGAGGAACTCAGAACTGAACACTGGATTTGAGGTGTGGCTTCACCAGTGCCGAATACAGGGAGACAATCACTTCCCTGGCCCTGTTGGTCATACTATTTCTGATCTAAGCCAGGATGCTGTTGGCCTTCTTGGCCACCTGGGTGCACATCAGCTCATGTTCAGCCTACTGTCAGCCAACACCCCCAGGTCCTTTTCCACTGGCCTGCTTTCCAACCACTCTCCCTAAGCCTGTAGTGCTTCAGGGAGTGCTGTGACTGAAGTGTAGAGGCCGGCAACTTGGACTTGTTCAACCGTCCCTGTCTGACCATCCAGGAGTCACTCTGTCACATTCACACCACCTAAGCTGGGACCAAGGCTCCTTCACAGCTACACACCCCATACTCACAGTCAGACCAGGTTTCCTTACCAGCCCGACCCCAAGTTTCCCATAGCAGAGTCTCACAGATCTCAATGCTTAAAATAATTTAATCATGGCGCAATAACAAAATAACAGCTTGAGCTCGAAGCCTCTGAGGAGGGACTCCGAAAAGAGAAACCTGGGCTTTTTATACCCTACAGTCTAAGCACAGGGAAGTCTGGGATCCTTGGATCCTGCTGTGTCTCTGAGTGTCCAGTCACCTGGCTGGGCCACAGGCCCCCATGGCCTCTGTTATGCAAAGGGTTGGCTCATGGCCTCTTGCCTGTAGCACCAGGTCCCACCCCACAGAGCTCAACCTGCAGTTCACACTGCAGCGGCACACTGAGCTACTTGCACTGTGTGTGTTCCTCAACAGACCCTCACACCATTGGCCTCAGCCCATTGCTCTGGGCTGTCCAGATCCCTCTGCAGAGTCTTCCAACCCTCCAGCAGATCAACACTCCCACCCCACTTAGTGTTGTCCATGAACTTACTGAGGGTGTCCTTGATCCCCTCATCCTGGTCAGCAAGGAAGATAATAAACAAGACTGGCTCCTGCACTGAGCTCTGAGGAACCCCACTAGTGACTGGCCTCCAACTGGATGTGATACCATTCACTACTGTTCTCTGGCCTCAGCCATCCAGCCAGTCTTTAATCCAGTCAAGAGTGCACCTGTCCAAGATGTGGGCTGCCAGCTTTTCGATGAGAATGCCATGGGAGACAATATCAAAGACTTTGCTGAAGTCCAAGTAGCCTACATCTTCAGAGTTTGCCTCATCCACTAGGTGGGTCACCTGGTCATTTCAACTGCTCTAGCAACCACATCATATTAACATAAATAAAATTCAGAAAGACTTTTGACAAGTAGTACTCTCTCAGCTCTGCTGTGCACTCTGGAGACTGGTTTCAAGCCAAGGAGTTATAATGCTGCAGGCTTTGATCTCTGGGTGTGTTTCCTTTAATTTCTTGCCTGGGATCCCGTGTTTGCTCGGTTTGTTCCATGCTGGAGCACAGAAGAAAGCTAATATGCACAAAGTACAGATGGTCAGGGTCCTCGGAGTCAAATAGGGAGCAAACCAAAGTGGAAACACAGACAGACCTCATCATTCTCTCCCACGCAATAGCAAGAGTAAGTAAACATAACCAATAAAAATAATAAGGCAAAATAAAGTAAACACAAGCAATAGCACCTCTCACAAACAAAGATATGGCAATAAACTGACCTAACAGACCCCTGTATCTTGAGAATCTAATACGTCACTACACCTTAGCAGAACCAGTGTTGCTTTAAGTCCACATGAGAAGGGCTACACTTCCTTTCAGCTAATTTTATTTTGCATTCTCAGGTCTTTATTTGAATGACAGAAACCAGATCCCTGAAAATTAAACAGGAATTAAATAGGAATTAAACAGCAATAGGAATCAAAAAGATATGACTTTTGAAGGCAGCAAAAGTTGCTTCAACTTTCACCTGAAAGTGCAGTTGCAGGGCAGTTTAAGACAAGACAACTCTGTTGCAGCCCTATTCTCAAACCAGTCAGATATCTCAGTGTGGCAGCAATGCTGCTCATCATCTGGTATTAGCCATGGTCTGAGCAGGAGGCTGGACAGGCTGACCTTCAGAGGATTCTTCCATACTAAACTATTCTGCAACTTCATCAGACCATGCAAAGGACTGGCTTAGAGCAAAACCGACATAAAATTTATTGCTTTCTCCATAAGATTGACTTTATTACCTTTTGCCAGTTTATTTCCCTCTATCAACTTCCCTCCAGATCTGACAAGCAGCAAGATTTCCACAAGGGAAAGGACAAAAATGTACAGGTCCAAAAATCAGTAATATCACAGCAATGGCAAAAATAAGGAGCTAAAATTGCCATGAGGCTAAACCTTTTGTATACAAAATCAGCCAAAACCTTCTGCTTCACATACTATATCTCTGAAATGCTATATTCACACCAAAAGCATTTTTAATAAGTGCCGTGCTTTTATTCAAATTAACGTTACAGAATTTCTCATAATCATATACTACACGGCATATATAATAAATGCAAATAAAACATTTAAGACTTCAAAGTCATTAAATATACCATATTCAATTTATTTCAAATAAAAGTCCAGCGTAATATAGCTTGTAGAGTACAGAAACATGCTGGAATAATACTAGATGATTGCCATCCTCCCATACTGAAATGTATTACTTATAATGCTATTTCAAGTAAAGGGGGCAAGTTAAAAGGGAATGGGTGAAGTTCTGAAACTTTAATTTACCATGCCCTAAACTTAAGAAAAAATATTTTAGAGGTTTGCAAAATGACCCTGGTTGTGCCATCTGTACAGAAGAGATAATGAATTGATAGCAACATCCAAAAATATTTTGATAAGAGATTCTTCTCACACTTTTACAAAAGCACTGCCTGGAAATGGAAGCTGCCCCTGATTAGCTCATGTCATAAAGGGTTTCAGAGATTTGAAAGAAATCAAATTTGCTTCGGCAGAAAGAATAAACATCTCTTCCCATTCATGCCTTAAAGCATTTGCACCAACACTATATAATTACATTTCATTTCACCAGAAGATTCTCCTGGATTCTCTATTCCTCCCACAATTTCAAAATTACAATATGTCTGCTTGCAGTTGAATGGATATGTACATATGGCACAAAGTAAATTATTTAACTAAAAAGCAGTTAATGTCGCTATGAATTATGTTACTTCCCTGTACAGAACTCATGCATACATTTCATCGTGATAATACCTGGTTTATACATCTTTAATCAAAACCAAGCAGAGTATTTGAATTGCTTTTTCTCCTTCAGTGTGATGCAATTTGTTAATCTGCATGGCTATAAAAAGCCTTGGAGACAATAAGAAATGATCTCACTGATCTCTCTCCTCTCTTTATTGGCATAACTGTCAACAATCATTTCACTATATCATTCCTAAAATCTAGGTGTAAAAAATGAAGGAAAGAAAATTAAATTCTGTTTTTATTTATATAGTCTTATGTAGTATTTGCAAAAACAGTTGTTTTGAAAGCCAGAGAGAGTTTCTCTGCCAAATAACAGTCACTGTAAGGACAGATGCTGTATACACCTCCACAGAGGAATTGCTGGCAAGTCACTGGTTCTATTTAGTCTTTGGTCCTCCTTCTAAAACCAAGATACAGGTCATGGAACTACCCAGTCACATCGTCGTAGCTACCTGGGCTGATGTTCCCTGGTAATGGTGGATGGCCGGTGACTCGGTGCAGCAGTACGTGGTTCCAAATGGTTTCCTGGATTCATTCTCTTTCCAAAAGTACTGGCTTTTAAAGCATTCCTGGGCAGCGTCATTTCACGTAAGATGCATTACTATTCTGGAAGCACATCTGTGCACATGCTACAGCCAGTGCTGTTGCTTTAAAATATTTGATACAGGAATGTGTACTATAAATCATGCAACGTGTAGGTACTTAGCAGTGTTCAACTTGCACTTGAAACTGCTCAGAGATTCTGGTGGGTTGGAAAGTCTGGCACAAAACATCAAAGGCTTCTAGAGATCAGCTGCTTCAGAGGCCTCATGCTCTTTACCCCTCAAAGCAGACTATTTTTTCCCATGTAGTCTGCTATCCACATGCAAAGAAAAATGAAAGAAAGACCAGAGCCCAAAAGAAAATGAAAAACAAGCACCTTGTAAGAGTATGAGAATAAAACCCAAAACAACCACCCCAACAACAAAACAACCACAGGCCTAATATTACTTAAGGCGTAATTTAGCACTCGCTCTTACGGATTTTTTTTTCCTAGATACAGTTTTTTCAATTTAGGAGAGGGATGTGGCACTTTAAGGTAATAAAAGCCATTCCAAAAAATAAACAAAATAATCATTAGCTACAGAGGATTAGTAAACATTCCCAAATTGCAAAATTAATGAGTCCTAAGGCACTGAATTTTGTAAGCTTGTAGGGGTTTGGGTTCT
>VWPU01012418.1:0-138492 GCA_013398955.1 Callaeas wilsoni | reverse complement strand
GGCCGTGCCAAACCAATACAATACCTTATCACTGAATACCAAAACACTTTGGTATAAACTAAAATGACGGTTTAAATATACGAATATATTTCAAAAATTTACCAATACCTCTGACTCGTGTTGCATTTTGACAGAATAAGTTTTCTATAGACACTTTAAAAAATAGTTCTTTAAATTTTGAAAGCAAGTGGACTTAAACAAGCATGTTACTATGCTAACTATCTTAGTAAAGTAATTACCTCAGTCAAACATAGCCTACAGTTTCAAGATAAGGAAGATTCTATTCCCAAGTCCATAAATGAATTTAGCAGATAATCAAGTTAAATGTTGAGTTTCATGCTACAAGACAAAGGATCCTGCATGCTCCATTGCCTTTGCAATGTTCAGTTTTCCATCTACTCTGTCTCAGGGACCACCTTTTACCTTTGGATTAATCAAGCAAATGTAAATGTGTGCAAAAAAACCTAACAAACAAACAAAAAACCCTACAAAACAAACAAAAAAACCTGCTGCAAATCCAACTTCTCTTATGGTCTAAAGTTTGTTCCACTTATAAGAAGTTTCCTCACTTGAAAAAAAAAATCAATTAAGCCACCGTAGATTACAGAAGATTTAGAGACTATAAAATTTGAAACATAGGTAGGATATATTCTTAGAAAAAAATACCTTCACCTTCTAGTTGACTTTAGCAATTAAGTCAATAGCAGTAGTTTTATTTTTAAAAAAAAGTACTTTAATGAATGCATTTTCTCTGCAAGTTCTGTGCATGTCTTTTAATGTATTTTCAGAATTTTCCAACATGATCTGGACTTCTGACTGATAAATTAAAGGAAATATCAGCAACAAATTCATTACTTCTCAGGGTGGCATCTGTTCTGAAAATATAAGCTGCCTTTTATATTTTATCAAAGCAAAGTCTATACAAAACCAAATAAAGTTCTCCCAGGTTTAGATCATACTGGACTCAAATCTCACAAGGGTATACATTAGCACTAGAGTGACATATGGAATACTATCAGCAACTGGAAATTTTCAGAGGAACAAAAACTGTGGAAAAGTATCCCTTGGACGATAGAAAAGAGAGATGACGAAACAAATATAAGCAGAAACAAGTTGAACAGCTGTCCACCCCAGAGAACTAACTTCAAGAGATAGAGAAACCAGGACGTGGTTTAAAGAACATGTATTTCATGAGTCCAAAAAATGATGTATGTCAGCTACAGATAGATAGAAAATTCATCAGAAGCAAAATCACAACAAGAGTCCTCAACACTGCAAAACAACACCTAAGTTATGACTATATTTATTTATCATTAATTATTTTATTTCTTTCAAGTATTTCAGGTTATTTACAAGCCTTTTATTACATCCTGAGAAGAATACCTTTAAAATATGAAAATTGGGGGAGTTTAAAAAGTATTTTTTTATTTAGCAAGACAAAAATTAAACCTCGTATGCAATTCTTTGTATGCCAGATGAAGACTTGTCCCATAATGCAAAAGTTATTAGATTTGCCTGCTTACTATGCTTTCAGGCCAGATAGTAAGAATGAACAAAATCATTCTTGCTGTGAGGAATAAAAGTTATTTAAGGATTATAATTTATGCGTATCTTAATATATATTTATGTATATATATATATATATGAGATTTTTATGTGACACTTTGGACAGATGACATGACTTTGGGATTATTCTTTCATGAGAAGACACTGGCAGCCAAGGGAGCTGTCCAGATAGACATTGGGGTTCAGTATTATCAGCATGTTAATTAAATGGTCTAAATAGTGTTAATTTATCCCTCTTCTATTGGACAGACTTTTCATAGCAAACAGGTACCAGAATGATTTTTTTAAGGAGCTTCCAAGACAAGCTGTTGTTTTTACAGTAATGAAAACTGAAAGTGTGCAGGCAAGAAGCTGAGTTTGGGAAGATGTTATCCTATCCCTGTATATCCTACAGGGATGGCTGGAAGACCCTGGTGGATAAGAAGATTCAGACTTTTTTTTAAAAATGGTTTACAAATCACATTATGCTAAACAAGATGACATTTTCTGAGACACCTAAAAATGCTGGAAAACTGAGATTGAGCCTGGAGAAAGCTTCAGAGTAACCTAATTGCAGCCTTCCAGTACCTGAAGAAAAGCTACAGGAAAGATGGAGCAAGAGTATTTGTACAAGAGTAGGCAGTGACAGGACAAGGGAAACAGTTTCAAACTGAGAAACAGTAGGTCTAGATTAGACATCAGGAAGTAATTTTTTACTGTGAAAATGGCAAGGCACTGGAAGAGGTTGCCCAGAGAAGTTGTGGATGCCCTATCCCTGGAAGTGTTAAAGCCAGGCTGGATGAGTGATTTGAGCAAGCTGGTCTAGTGGAAGGTGTCCCTGCCCATGGCAGGAAGTTGGAACTAGATGATCTTCAAGGTCCCTTCTAACCCAAACCATTGGAGTTGTATGATTTTTTCCCCCTGGCCTAGAGACATATACCCCACCAAATTCAATAGAGTCTGGTAGTTGTCTAAAAGAGCTAAAACTCTAAGTCACACAGCTAACATTCTAGATTCTGATCTGGGCATGATAGAAAACATAAGGTTCATCGGGTCTGTAAGTGAAAGTTTTGCACCCAACAAGCCCTTTCTGGACACGACACCAGCAAGGCAGTGACTCTGAGGGTCAGCCTTTACATAGTAGTTTCTCATTGGTGCACTTGCTTAGTGCCTTAAAGCTTAAAGCTACTTCTCACCTGTGTCTTTCATTGTACAAAAATGAGATCTTAGAGGCAGTATTGAGATAGAAGTCATTTTATTCCTGCTTGTTGAAGATGGGGAAATAACTTAGAAGAGAAATTTGAGATTTACATTGTCAGATACAACTAGTAAGAGCCTGATAGACTCCATAGCTCTAAAAAACTATCTTGGACTCCAGTTCATACTTGCTTTTTGCTCTTTAAGTTAAAAATATAAGCTCATCACATAATGTCTTGTAATCTGTGTATTTCAATCAGATACTTCAAAGTATAGCCTTGTCTCTTTATGAGAAGAAAAAGTGTTATGAAAAAACAGATTTTCTTATGTAACTCTTCTAAATTATCTGCAGGAATTAACAGAGAAGTTCACTGCAAAACACAAATATGCACATTTTGAACATCCTGATCATATAAAACTGGCAAACTCCTATGCAGTTATGAGAAAACCAACCATTTACTTATCCTCTCTCCTATCTATAAACACTGAATTTTCTTCAGTAAAAGCAAGCAAACATAACTGGAATGAAGACATGTCAGGAGTTTTAGGCTAGAAATTAAAAAAAAGATTCTTCACCCAGAGGGTGGTTGGGCTCTAGAACAGGCTCCCCAGGGAAGTGATCACAGCACCAAGCCCAGCAGAGCTGAAGAAGCGTTTGGACAACGCTCTCAGGCACATGCTGAGATTCTTGGGGATGGTGTTGTGCAGGGCCAGGAGTCGGACTTTGATGATCCCTATGGGTCCCTACCGACTCCAGATATTCTGTGATTCTATGATGTTTAATCCACATCAACCTTCACTTTAATTGTCTATGGACACAAAATGATTACTGCTTAAATACATCACAATTTTGCTCATAAAAGTTTTTTTAAAAGGTTAATTTCTTAAGATTTCAAGTTCCAAGTTTTTATTGGAATAATTAGATCCAATTTGAAAGAGTTCCCTTCTCATAATGATACTCTGATACAGTAAAAAAAATTGAAAAACAAAATTTGATCTTGACAAGATAGAAAACTTGACAAACATGTTTTTGTACAAAAATGGAATTCATCTTTTAAAATTGGTTGCCACTCTGCTGTGAATGGCAGTAGAGACCAAGAGGGCATTTACAAATTATGAAAAGCAGAATGCCAGTAGACAGTGAATTTTTATAGATGTGCTTGACTAGAAAGAAAGATGAATTTATAATTAAGGATCCTTTCCTGGGTTTATTCTTCAAAGATAGCTGTGGGGTATAACATACAGGAATAGTTTTCAGTGGAGGGGTGAAGCTGTCTAAGCATCATTTTAAGAACAAAACTGAAGTGTTTCATGGCAAAAGACTAAATGCATTATGCTCTCTTAGAAGCTTTTCCAACATTATAAAAACAATGCACGAAGGACATTTTTCTATGAGAAAAAGTACTAAGGCATAAAGTCTCATTCAAGAGATTTCTGAAGGTGCTTCATTTAAAGATTAATAGCTTAGCCTAAATAGAGAACTTATTTAAAAATCTGGAAAAAAAACAACACTGAGTTACATTTCAGTATTATTACTTTTTAATAGAATAAATAGTCAAATGTCGTCATGTAGATGAAAGATATGTTGAAAAATACATTTCTTCATGAAAAAGTTCTTCAATGAATATCATGTTTTTATGCATATGGTAATCCTGTGCTTTAAGCATAGTGACAAATACTTGGGGCAGAAAATTTTATTTCACTTTTTAAAATTTTAGTTATTTCAACTTATAAATTATTCATTGTGAATATTTTACTGCTTTGTTAAGCTGGTGGAATTTGGGAAGAATTTTTTTTTTCTTTATGAAACTTCCTATCACATACTCAACACCTATATGTTAGATTCCATTATATTTTAAGGTATGGCCAGACCTTCCCTCAGTGTCTCCAACTGATAATGAAACTACTCTCCATTGCTTTTATGTTATTGTGATTTTTAAGTCAGAGTACAGAGTGATAGTGCAGGAAAAAGAATCAAAACATCTAGGTGCAAAAAAGGTAGAGAATTTAAATTGTCTAGAAGATTTAGTGAATGGACATAAGAAATAATATATCCTTGCTTGCACCACATTCTATGAAATGTTATTATCCAGCCATGGCACTCTCAGAAAATCTTAGAAATTTTCACTGGAGCTGCAACTATGTGAGTTATACTCACATAAACCGGGGTCAGACTTCCATTAAAGGGCGACTTTTTTCAGTATCACTAACGTGCTGAAGAGTTGTGGAGATGACAATTTTAAACACACACACACACACCCATTTTTGTTTTTCTCAGCTTTATAAGATCTCGCTTATAAAATGCAATGAGTCTCAACAACAAAAAATATCTGTATAAGAGGCTCACATCAAGTGAGGAAGCAGCATTAGTTTTGAAGTTTAAGGACACAGAACTTTGCTAGATTCTCTACATTCAGGTCCTATATCCAACAGGAAGTTCATTTCAATATTTCCAGGACAGAATTTTTAAAATAGTTTTGAAGCATATGTAATTTTCTTCAGAAGTACAAGAAAAATCAAATAAAAATAACCTGAGTACCAAAGATCACGATTTGGCTGTCTCTAACCTTGTGCATAGACAAATTTCTTTGAAAATCAGCGCGGCACAAAGATAATTCAAACACCCATCAAAGGGCATTTGGGATAGATTGTCTGCTTTTGCTGAATAATATAGCTAATTGCTTTATATAAGATCCTCCCATTAAATTTCAGTTGTCACCAGCCAAAAAAAAGAAATATAATGTGGGGCTTGTGCAATTACCTTGATACAACAGGTTTCTATGCTTGGACATTTTTATGCTCTCAAAGAATTCCTGTTCACTTATTGGTTTCCATCAAAAGGAAAGAAATAACATTGAGCTCACTGTTGTGTTTGCTTTTTTCCTTCTTCTTCTTCTTCTTCTTTTATGTGCAACAAATACATTTCCACAAATAAATATCTCAAAAGCACCATTCACAATTGGCCTTCAGCATGAAATAGCACAACACACAAAATATGTTGGAACATTAGTCTGGTTTCATACAGTGCTTTTCAAATTCTGTGATAAGAGGTCTTTTCAAACCCAAAGGCTGAACGATGGAAGCATATTGACTTTAAGGAAAGATCTGCCTTTTTTGTTATTCCATGTGTCATTACAAGCTTTAGACATTAGAACAAGTTTTATATAAATGATGCACTCTGCAAGAACTGCCTTTACTCTAAGAAAAATGTCAGAAGCCAGACAAGATAGCTAGGCAAAAAGAAGTTTAATTTAAAATCTGTCACAAATAAAGAGCCCTCCTGGTGAGATACTCTGTGACAAGGTCTTAGATATGAGATTCCATCCAAACCACAACTTCTGTATACAAGTAACAGCTTCAACTCAATTGCTTTGATAGCCCCTTATTTACACCAGAATTGAATTATATCTACTAAAGAGCAAACTTTATCACTGTCTGTGGCTGAAGAAGCAAGTGCTGTTGGGTTATGCAGAGACTTAACCGAGACTGTAGCCAGGGCAATTCAGTTATAAGGTGTTCACCTGGCAAAGGCAGCAATTAGGACTAGAGAGTTAGATTATCTGCTATGATATACCCTGCAGATTTGTACATCTATAGAATGTCTACGTGGGGAATTTTAAACAAGATCTGAATGGTGGCATTTTATTTTGTGGTGTAATGCAAAGAAGCATATCACTTGTAGAAACGGTTTTCCCTTTTTTACAGCCTTCCTGGATGATAAATCTGGTCTCCTGGTTGAACGTTTTGCATCACAGGGTCCAATTCCCTGTTAACACAGGCACCTATCACTCTCTCACTCATGTGTGTAGCATCATCTGCAAAGCAACTCATCTCTCTGCTCCAGTGCTGTGACCAGAGACAGTTCCAGAATGTCACTGCCATTGCTAATCCAAGCTTGTTCATGGCCAGTCTACACCTAACATAAAGTAAGATAACACAAAAAAGCAAAGACCTTCATTATTATTATATACTTAACAAATATGTATTATAAACAAAAATCTTTTTTGAAATGATCACACAAAAGTCCAGTTTTATTCGCTACGTAACCTCCATCCAACACATTTTAGGTTCATTAATGGCTATTATGAGTCCTTCTGCTCTTTCACGTTGGTATCTTACCGGGTGGGTACCAGAGCCCAGAAGTTTCCTCTTCTATTCTGTTGTAGAACAGAAGTATTTTTCCTTGTCATGGAGAAAGGCAATAATTTCAATGATACACTAGAGAACATATGCTGAATCAGCAGCAAAGATAAGGTGAGCTGTCCAGTATTCCCAGCCATTCCTGTTTGACTGTATGCTCTGGAAACCCCCACCAGAGTGCAAATTCCTCATAAACACTAACCTATGGGAATTACAAGGGTGCTGGAGAAGGACATCTTGTTCTTTCAAGATCTCCAGAAGTCTCTCACAAAATGTAAGTGTACCTTTAATCAAAAATCCTGTCCTTCCTTAGTTTTCTCATCCATCCTCAAATTTCTCATCTCATTCTCTGCTGAACTCAGAAATTGTATGAAAATTACTTGTATAGTTGGACAGTTAGAACAGTTGCCTGAGACCTCAGAATGATCCTTACACCAAGAACAATCCTTCAAAGTATAACCCCATCTTTTAAAACTGAACAAAATCTATAAATATAGAAAATTCAAAACTTCTTCACTTGTGAAGACAAAATGGAAGTCCTAATGACTTTCCATGCTGATTTCTTTTCGAGGAAGATAAAGTTTTATATATTAAATTAAAGTGATGACAAGATTCATGTCAACATAATTCATATAGTTAGGCTTGTATGCATTCAAAGTCATCTGACCTGTTTTAGGAGTTGAAATGGCCTGTAAATACACTTTTTTCTTTATTTTTATTTCCATCAGAAGGAACTGATATAGTAATCTAAGACTTAGACATTTAGGTTTTAAATGTCTAAGCTCTAAATGTGACTCATGGTCAATATGCTGTCACTCAGAGGAAGAGCCTGCAATGATAATATTCAGCTTATCCTTATCCATTTACCTTCTTCCCAGGTGCCCCTCTAAGGCTAACAGTGCCTCAAATGTTACACATCTGAAGCCAGACTATCAAAAGGCACATCAGTGAATTGAAGGCTTGTTAAAACAAACACCAAATCCAGTATTAAACCAGATTTTTTATTTCTTTCTTCAGTTGATTCTGTCCATGCTCCGGTTGGTCTGCAGACTTCTCAGTTCTGCTGTCCCCAAGACTTTTTAGAGGTCTGAGGATTTTAGTTCAGATGTTTCTCCCAGATTTCACCAATATTCAAGTGACAAAAATCCTTGTTAATCCCAGGCCTGAAATTCAACTATCTGGAGACCACAGAATTCTGTGCTAAGTTTTGCAGCAATCCAAAATTGCCATCACTGTCAATGTCGGACAGTGGGGAAAACAAGACCTTACTGTCTTCAATATTGTGATTCCATCTTCAAACTTAATAGCATTGGTGCTGTAATGCAGTAATTTTAAGACACAGAATAAGCCATAAACCAGGCGCATGGCTCTGGACAAGAATGTACTATGTCCCTGTATTTTCCCCACATCAATTACTGAATTTATTCCAGCAGAGAAAAGGAAAATAAGGAAGGAGAAGTCTAACCCCACTGTAATCAGACAACACCTTTTTACTTTCTTTTTACCAAATTTGTAAGACAATCCAGATCCCACCATCCAAATCCAAGAAATTCCATAGATGTTGAGAAGGATCAAGCAACATGCATAGCCATATAATAGTCCCAGTGCATTTTGAATTAATTATAAACCCAGCAGGAACTCGTAAAGCATTGCACAGAACAGCAACAACAATTATTCTTAACTGTAGGCCCAGCTGGCTCCCAATCTTAAACCAGCACGAGTTTTGCTAATAACCATGGCAATACCAGGAAAATAAATACCTTTGCTTAACACAATCATTATTTACTTGCATCCACCCCACTGATGTAATTTAACTTGGACTCTTTATTCTATCTGCTCTCCTCATGTCTCCCAAACAAGGTATCCAGGACATATAACACTAACGTATATGCTAAATAACTGCATTATTCCCACACTGCAGAAAATCCACCAGCTAGAGTGAATTGAATTTTCACTGAATTGAAAAGAAACACGGGAAAATATGT
The DNA here is from genome assembly GCA_013398955.1 of Callaeas wilsoni. Taxonomy (NCBI): domain Eukaryota; kingdom Metazoa; phylum Chordata; class Aves; order Passeriformes; family Callaeidae; genus Callaeas; species Callaeas wilsoni. Next base: position 129,625 of record VWPU01012418.1, on the reverse strand, counting down.
ATATGTGTCTCTTATTTAGTTAGTTTACCTCATAGACTAAATATAAACTTGTGCATAATATAACGAATATCACCAGTGATGACAGCATTGGGGACTATGATTTGTGTCAGGAAAGATGGTCTCATAGCAGGTATCTAGAATTTAATTTTTATAAAATGAATAAAAAATACAGTTTGCCACTCATAACAGTAAAGTTTTCAAGGAATGGGAGAAAAAAAGAATTCCGAAATCCAAGTGTAACTGAGCCAGAATACGAAATTTTCATGAATCCAGGCTGTTAATTCAAGAGAAGGTGTAGACCGGCAATTGCTAAAAATCAAATGGAAAGTAAGTTGTGACGTTCTGTCAAATTTCACCTGCAAGTGCAGAATACTGATAAAAATAAACTCAGCTCAACCCTTCTGTTTCCACAAAGCATGAGAAATAGAAGATTGAGGTTATTTTCTCAGTGTAATAAAAATGAATCTGTTTAATAGATTCAACTGAAAAACATGTTTTGCAATTCTAACTAGAGTATTAATCACATTTCCTATATTCAGGAATGCAGAGTAACATTTTCCAAAGTGTCCAAGATTTTTGACCGGCCAGACTTTAAGTTCGCTTTAAAAGTTTGGGTTTAGATCAAATGAAACATGCAGAACAGCAGTTCCCAGCTATCAGTGGTCCTTAAGTAACAGTTCTGTGAAAGCAGCATTTTTGTAGCAGCCCTGCATTGTGTCCATCCAACTGTGCTCAGTTTTAAGCTTTCAGTTGCCTCTGAATGCGAGCAGTATCACAGGATCATACACAGCATTTCCCCTCAGTGTACAAACTGGCCTTGAAACAACTTCAAGAGAAACAAAAGAAGTTAGATATGTCAGTTTTGCTAAAGGTATCTTAGATTACTAGAGCTTTTCTTTTTAGTATGTGTATTCACTGCTCAAACCCAGTCTTCCAAGGTGATACATGAAGATGGGTTCTAATTCTTCCATGAAACCCCACCAATTTCTGTGAAGCTTTTTACAAGCATCTAGTCATATGACTAACATAGACTTACATCTCTTTGCACCTCATTCTTTCTGAAATGAAAACAGATAGGAAAGTACCATTTGTCTCTATATTTGTCTTTTATTGGCTCTAATACAGCAATTTTACTCTTAAGATTCATTGTACTACTTTCTGTTTGTTTACATGCAAAATAATATATGTAATATAATGGAATTCTTTAAGATAAACACCAACATGTTTCTCTTCATATAACACTTCTTTAACTCACTCTTGATCCTCATATTTGCTTTTTTCTTTAAAGTTTTGCAATGACATATGCAATTATTTTGTATAATTATTTGGCAGAATTGCATTGTAGTGACTTCTGCAATCTGTGTGAGATCTTTGGAAAGCATTATTAGTTCTGGAAAACAGGACTTTTTGTGACCCAGAGGAGTGAAGATCTCTCGCTTGTTTAAAAGTTAAAAATATTTTTTTTTAAGAAAAAATTATTACACTTTGTTTCTCATTCATATAAAGGGGAAGGAGGCCAAAGAAAAAATAGGTTTTTGAAGTTTCCATTAGATGATATGCACTTTGCAGCCATTTCTGGTGAGATGATAGTACACAAATCAATTCTTCTCAGATAATTTTTGACTCTCCCCTCTCTACCTGAGATTTACTTGTGCAATCTTTCTGTTGTAAATATAATGCTTTACTGGACAGAATATGGGCACAATTCATTGCATGTATCTCACGTTATTATATGCTTATAGTAGGGGAAGAGGAACTGCGATGAGGGAGTAGATTAGTTTACCTATTGTACCAACTTTAAATCAGTATAAATTTCCAGTGTAGGCAACACCTTACCTGGCTTCAGCAATCATACTGTACTGTGTAGGAGCTTTTCACACAGAAGGAAGAGCCAGACTGCTCTAAACTCTTGCAAGCTGTGAGAAGTCATTGGGAAAACTGGGACTGGGAAAATGCAACGAGCAACACTTGAGCTTTATGAGCAACCAGCAAAACCTTGAGTGCAGACCACCAGTTAGTGGAAGTAGGCTATCCAGATAAAATGCCTAGAAGGACTTTGGTTTTGTATGTAACAAGAGAAAAATCTATTTTCATATAGTTAAAAAAGAAAAAAAAAATTAAAAGCATTAAAGTGGCTTATATCCAAAACCAGAGAGATCTGTTTTTCTTTTATAACACAAGATCCGTGCTGCAGCTGACCTATATTCCTAAAGGATGATTAGATCAAATGTCAGATTTAAGTGACCTAAATCTCCATGGATGATGCAGACAGTCAGAACTGCATCACCGAACAAGGAACATATCCTCATCATGCTAAATTGATGTGAAATTAGGCTGGCAAACATTCACTGCTATTCCATTTCTTTCAGACAGTCCATTAAATTGCTTGTAAATAGCAACCCACCTACCTTCAGAAGGAAAATTGAGGATTCAAAAGTACATTAAAACATTCTAATATAAGGAAATTATAGAATTAAGATTGCTCATAAAATCTTGATAGGCTTCCCTGTGTATGGTGATAAGACCCCCTGGTCCTCAGGACATCTGTCTCATTCATTCCTAAAAGAAGACTACAAATTGAAAGAGGATATATATCATAATATGTCTGGTTTTGCCATAACTGCAATTTTTTTCTAGTAATTTTTAATTCAATAACTGTAAGGACTTAAAAATCACAGTTGCCTGTCTCAAACACTGTTAAAACCACAGAAGAACTTTTCAGAATGGAGTGGCAGGGTGGTACTGGCTCCTGACGAGGGTTCCCTCTATGGCAAACTGGGTGGGAATAGGAAGCGCTCCTACTCATATCACTGGTATCACCCCAGGTTATGGGACTAATGGGATCTGTGACCACCGAAGTCTCCCTCCCCACACACACTCACTCCTACCCCTAAATATGCCTCCCTGGATTCCTGGAATCTGGACTATAAATTAAGCCACTTGACGGGAACAGGAGATAAGATAAATGTGGTACTACTGTCCAAATATGTTGTGGTTTTACCCCAGCAAGCAGCCAAGCCCCAGGCAGCAATTTGTGGGGAACTGTTGCCTGTAGGATGGACTCACGTTGGAGAAGTTCATGGAGAACAATCTCCCATGGAAGGGACCCCCACTGGAGCAGGGCAAAAATTCTTCTCCCTGAGTAGCAGCAGACAAACATGATGAACTGACCATAACCCACACTCCCTGTGTTCCTGTGCTGCTGTTGGGGAGCAGGTAGAGTTCAGAAGGAAGGAGAGGTGAGGGAGAGGTGGAGTTTTTAAAGTCTTATTTTACTTGTCATTATCCTGCTCTGATTTTGTTAATAAATTACTCAATTAATATCTCTAATTCTAGCCTGTTTTACCTGTGCTGGTATTTGGTGAGTAATGTATCCCGGTCCTTATCTCAACTCATGATTTCTTTGTTATATTTTCTCTCCCCTTTTCAGCTGTGGAGGGCAGTGAGAGAGAGGCTTTGTTGGATGCCAGGCAGCCAGCCAGGGTCAACCCACTACACGACTTTGGCATATGATTTCATTTGCACCTAAATTCAGGTAAAGGCATCTGTCAATAATTGGATCATAACACTACCTTTAAACTCTTCTCTGAAGGGGATGATTAAATTCTTCTACTCATCCCGTGGTACTCTTCCTTCTAACAAGTGTTTGAGAACTGTTACTTTCTTCCTTAAATTTTCCCTGTCTGACGATGACTGAGGATAATCCCCATTTTACAAATAGCAAAGGCAATGAGATATCCCAGCCAAATCTCACCAATTCTGTACATTTGGTTTGAGGTCCTAAATACTTAACTCCTCTCCTAGGGGTTTCACCGAGCACTGCTGCACACAGTGTGCAGGTCTCAGAGGGTGACAAGCATCTGCAAACTACAATTCAAGGCCTTCAGTCAAGCCCCAGGAGACAAAATATGAGACATTCAGGGATCAAAATAAGACCGGCTTTGGTGGCTTGCCTACTATCAAAAGGAGCTCTGGGAACCAGGCAGAATCAGTAGTCACTTCTTCAAGGTGAATGCAGATCATTTGGAAGAAGGCTTGGCTTGCAATGCCATCTTATTCCATACTTTGCTTATAACTGAGCTGGAGAAGCCACAAACTGCAGTGTCCTTCACAGACACTACAAATCTGAATCATGATAAAACTGGTCACAACCCAACCCTACACACTAAATGATTAAAAAGCAATCTTAAGCCTAACCCATTCTGATTTATAACTGTGTAGAATCATAATTTCCATATTTAAGAGTTCAAGCGTGAATGAACAAAAAACAAAAAAAAAAACCAGAACAGAAAAATACCAATGTAGGACAGCCTTTTGGAAGTGTTTTGGAGAGGCATTAGGGCTTTCACTGAGTCCTGCATTAAAACACTGCTTATTTCCAATCAGCCTAGTACATCATTCAGTGTCTCTCAATGTACAGCAACCACTTTTCTAAAATATATAAAACTTATATGTATATAAGTTTTTAATTGATATAGAATTGCCTAGTTGAGGAAATGTGAGAATTTTCTCTAAGCAGGCTTGGATTTAAGACTTTAAGGATTCATAGTCTAAAGAAACATATCTCGCAAACTTTTGTGGTCATTTCTGAAATCTATTTTGAGACAAGTCACAGACAGAATCACTTGAAACGGTCTTACCACAACCTCAAGTTACTCTCCTGAAATATCCCTCAAGTATTTTCTCCAAAGCTGGCCTCTAAGCCTCTGATCGTAAGAATGCCTTTGAAGCTCCATAGCAGGAACTGTCTCTTGCTGGTGTTACCCAGAAATCCAGTAATTTGAGGAGCAGATCTTGAAAACAACTTAGTAAAACTCCAGACAGCTGCCTTGTTTTCTCCCAGTGCAGCTTTATCAGGGTTGTTTGTTGCTTATGTATTTTGCATGTTCTGTCCTGGTTTTAGGACAAGATTAAAGACCTTGGGACAATTAATGATTTCAGATGGTCAACAGAGATGCAGGAGTACTTTCTTTCACACAGTAGAGAAGTTGTCGTTGTAAACATTTCCCAGATCCCCTGCACATTACTGGATGACAGCTAAGTTGCACCCACACAGCCTTCTGCCTAAAGATGCCAACACACAGTAGAGATGGTTAAATTTCTTTTCAGGATGTTCTTCATCAACCTTTTAAGATCTCCTGAAAGCAGTGGTAGAAAGCAATATAGACATGCAAAAGAGCAGATATCTTGTCCAGAAGTCAAATTAGTATGAGTCACTGTGTCAAGAGTAACTGCGTACCAATAAATGGAATTAATTTTCTGTATTTATTGGTACATGGTGTTGGTTTGGTACCATGCAGGATTATCTATATCGTATAGTTTATAGATGTCTACAGCAAAACAGTATTTCTGTCCTGTTCATCATGGCATCCATTGATAAAAAATATGTCCCATACCAGACTGGCAATTATTTGAAGAAATGGCAATACAAAATTAATTGATAAAGTGTAATTTCTGATTCTTTTTGGGGAATCAAATCTGTCTCAAATCATGTTAATGTAAATTACTGTGGCAAATGTGACATCTCTGTCTGAGAGCATGTTAATGTAATTTACTATAGCGAATATCACATCTCCATCTGCTAAAGCAATCTGTTAAAATTCACTAAGATTATTATCTTCAAGAGGAAGAGGTTTTTAATCTTTCAGGTTGTTGTTTTTAAGTTTCTTCTGATGGAAATATTACCTAACATGTGATGCTGACTGACAGCGTTTGATTAAATTAAAAATGGAGTATGTAAACTCCTAGCTCTTACCAGATCACTGTAAAACAACAGCTGGTAGAAAGTTAAGGTCAGAATTTCAATAGCCCAAAACATTTAATTTCAGACAGGATTTCTTCATGAGTCGTAGATAGATACCAGCACTATGAGAGTAATAGAAATTTTACATTTGCCTAAATTGCGTCAACTTTTGACAAGTCTTTGCTTGCTATCAGAGACCAGAAAAATGCCTAAACAAAATGTTCTACCTCAATAGGCTACACAAAAATAAAAAAAAAAAATAGTGAAACAATGTAATGTTTCTAAACTAATAGACTAAATAGTTCTAAACTAAACTGATATGACTATTTCATAATCAGGGTTATGCAGTGTTTAAAACATAAGAATAAATCTTGCAGGCACTATCACTGTGAAAATAGGAAAAATAATCTGAAATATGTCAAAGAATCACATATCTTTCCTAAGAGCTACCAAGCCTGTGCTCATTATGCCTAATCCATAATAATATGGAAAGAAGGATGTTTTTACTACTAATTTAAGAGATTTCAAAGCCAAATCTAGGAGGACATCATGGAACGACACAAAATATTACAAGATTCTATTTCACAAAGGCCTAAAATGGGTAAAAAAAGGAGAATACTTACTTAAGTGCTGAAATTTTTGTTGAAAACAAGTTTTACTTCAGATTTTTCTTTATTTTATCAATTAACAGGTATCACAGAAAACATCCAGCAGTGTGGATTAGAATGGCACTTTCAGGAGAAAAATAGATAGGATGTACATCAACAGCTTTGATCAAAGTCCATTGCACTGATCAAAATAGCCAAGTATCCCACTTTTAGATGCTTTCCCACTGTTTGGCTGTGTATTTGGCCAGAATGGATAGGGAGCACAGAGAGGCTTGAAGAATGAAGTCAGAGACCACAAAGCTTTGCAGTTCTGGGGATGGAGAATAAAAATGCTAGGATAAGTAGGAAAAGAAACTAAGAGGTACCTACTATGAGAATGGAAGGTTTGCTTAATTTCCCTCTCCTTTTTCCCCTCAGAAGATGGCTTCCTTCCTGGTGGTGACAAAGCACTTCACAAAGTCAACTTTCAAAGTGAGACATCCAAAATACTTATACTCCCTGTTCCAGTCTCTTTCTAAATGTATCTGGCTGCTGGGCAGCTTCTTCACTTTGGGGTATTGACACCTGCTGGCCGACATAAAAATAGCAAACTGTTTTCTCAGGAACACAGTTCCAGTGCTGGGTGCATATGGTTTCATGTTCTCTCTCTGCCATATGTTAGAAACTTTCTGATTCAAACTGGTTGCAAGTGAAAATCATCATTTTAAAACTATATTTAAAAAATATCTGGCTTGGATTTTGTTTTACTACAAATGCCAAGACACCCTGAACAATGGAAACATTACCAAGTCTCTCCAAATTCTCCAGTATGATATAAACAACAAAATTATTCCTCAGTTTCAGATTTGCACAGTTTCCAATAAATCCAAAGAATTATTTACTCCAGATTTTGCTGGAAGATAATCTGAAATGAAAGAAAAGGTCCCTACACTGAGTTTTACATTGCTGCTCTTCCTATATTTATAAAACCTTAATCTCTTCAACTGTTTCATATTTATTTAGCTTTAAAATCTAAATGAAGGAAAGCATCCTTTTAAAAACTTATGCAAGTTAAATATTTTCAGTGAAAGACTGGAGAGATTCATGAGGGAAAAACCACCAAGGGTCAGTAATTGCACAGGAATTACATTTGGCTAAATCTAAAAAGTTTAGAATCTGAGCTATCATCAGAGGAAATATTGACAAAAATACTGCTTTCACTCTTCATACAACGTTTCCTGGGCATCCCCTTCTGGTTGTTCTCAATGGCAGGATATTGGGTTAAATTGCCTTTTGATATGGTCCCATATGAACATTCTTAACTACTGAAAAATGTCTATTAATGAATACATTATAAATGCCATGACCAGTGTCCTACATCTTGCAAGTCTGAGCTTAAGGACAAATTGATTGGTATTCCTCGATAATCCCACTGGAATCTGAAGCTCACAAGAATTTTCTCCTTAACTCTACATCAAATAATCTCCCAGTAAGTGTTATTCAAAATTCTAAAAAAAAAAGCTTTACGCTAGATATCCTACTATTGATAGTCACTTGCTTCTGTTTTACAGAATGAATGTTAAATATTCAAAACAGTAAGGCAAACACATCAAGGGTGTAAATTCTGTTCTCATCTTTAATGTACATTAAATCCCTATACAATCATCTCCATTTAAGAGATTAAAGAGTAAAATGGTTTTAATTAAATTCAGAATAATCCTTAGAGAATTGACATTGACTTCATAATTTTCATCAATTTTCTTCAACATTTCTAAATGTTCCTTTTCAACAAAAAAAAAAAGAAAGGAAATCTAAGAAGTGTTCCATTTGTTTCTCTCGATTTTTATTTTGGATAAACTATTGTACTCAGAAAGTATAAAAAATTAATTAGCCATGTTGCTGAGGAAGACTGTAAGATTATTTTCATCACATTTTCACTGCAGGCAAGATGGAACTACTCATTTTCACCATTTCAGCTCACTTTATCTCATCCAAACATTCTGAGCTACTGCAAACTGAAATGTCATGATGCATGACTGAAGGGACATTGCAGTGCAGTACATTTTTAATGCCAGCTTTTTTACATTTCAATTTATACAGAATTTTCTCCACCTTCTCTAGCATTAGCAGACCAGTTTTGTACTCTCTTTCATGAGAAGAAAGAGGAGGAATTATAGCCATTGCTAGACAATGAGAGGCAGGAATTGAAACATTAATCAGAATGAGATAAAAGAGGAGATGAAAGACAAAGAAAATGTCTTTGCAACCTTCGTAAGTGATAATAAAATGTTCAAATAATCAAACAATGTAAATCCAGACTGTGAACAAATAGAAGTGTCGTGTTTCTCATTGTTAAAAACTCATAGTCTAAAACAGGACAGGACAAGTAAAAATCAATATTATCTATGGAGTATTCATGAGGTCAGGGACAGAAGAATCCTAAGAAGGAAGAGTAGAGAGGTCAGGAGTGGTGAGCTAGCAACCTGAACAATCAAAACCACTGTGCATGTTGGCAGTCTTTTGTAGATGGGAGAAACATCCTTTCAATACTCCACAGGGATTGAATAAGTTTCCTCATCATCATCAAGAAGATCCACCCATAAAAATGCTCTTAAAAATAAATTAATAAATAAAGCCCAGAAATTAATCAATTCCTTGCAATACAAAACACTCGTTAGTAGCTTAGCAAAAATACAAACATGAAGGAGTGGTTGACTTTGTAAAATAAGCACAAACATGGCATGTGATAAAAATGACTGCAAACCACTGTGACTGGAAAGATAAGTTGTAAATGATATGAATGATTCTGAGGTTCACAATGCTCTTCTCACTTGTCTTGCTTTAATTTGCAATTCTTTTACTTACATGTTTCAGAATATAGCACTGTTTCACCCTTGTCAGTGGTGTCAGGTTCCAGGTCTTGCTGAAACCAGCCAGAATTGTCAGAATGGAGCTAAGGGGAAGTAAATGCATAACTATGACATCTGGGGAGTTAGCTGAATTTTCAGTCTGGTGTTAGAAACTCTCTGAGCAGCCAAATGCTCTTGGTTATTTTTCCCTACTTCTTAGATGTACTGTTCTTGCAATAAATGGAAAGGAATGGCATTTGGTTGTGTGTCATAGCTGGAACAATCCCAGATGACACTTAAATATTCATTGTTTAGAAGAAAAGAAGTCTGGTAACACTGTTGATTTGCTAATATTTTTATCATCCCTGTTACCTCTACTAAGACAAAGAAACAAGGAGTGAGAAGATATGAATTTTATACACTTATCTAATTCAAACTTAACATACCTCTTGAAACATGGTAGTATTCCACCTCAGTTTGCAGGATGTATTTCCACAACATTCTTTCACAATCGGAGAATAGTATTCCTTACATCATTCTTCATATTCCTGAGGATGAAAGAAAGCAGCTGCATTGTTTGTAACTGAAAAATCCTCAACATATTAAGAACTGAGTGAAAATTTGCAGATATGGAAGCAACTGCATGAAAAATGCAAACTACTATCATCATACCTTAGGAAAACTCTGCATACATCAAGTTTTGCTAATGTTCATGGTCCATACCTTTGGTTTCCTATCTGCTGACAGACATGTTCTCTCTTTCACGTGCAGCCTTCTTTGATATTCACAAGCTAGGTATCCCAGCCTCATAGAAATGCTAAGTTTCAGATGTCCCCATTAAATACATGGATGCAAGAGAGAAAAGTGCTGCCAATATGATATCCTAGCCCAGAACTTTCCTCCAGAGAGCAGGACACCTGAGCTTTCCAGATATCAGAGACCTGTCGCCAGACAAGTAAGGCTAGGGTACTCCCACCGCCCCCAAAAGAATGATGTGGTTACAAAACTCTGTTCTCACAAGTACACAGGGACTTTTTCCAGTATCTGCTTTGTTTAAGATACATAAAATATCCTTAGGAGCAAGGCACTTGAAGTGGCTGCAGCCCTTTCCCCATTATGCACACTATCATTAATGTGAAGGCGTGCTCCCTCATGCATGTCTTCTTATACTGCCCCTTGAATCTTGTGTTCCCAACTGCAAAATGGTTCAGCCTTTCCAAAAGACAGGAAAACTGCCACTTCTGCCTACCCTGTCTGTACTGGTGCTCTTCTGTAACACGGTAGATGTGCCTAGAACACAGAGTACCGAGGACTGCACAGACCTTAAAATGACTGCTTTGCTGGGTTCCAATGAATCTCTTATATGCCAAGAATAATATCACTTTGGTTTGCGTTAAAGGAGCCGGGGTGATCCAGACAGTCCTGCCCAAATGCTTTTCCTCAATACTGAAACTCAAGGCAGAATTCCAGCAAGGTCCTACTGTGTGACACAAGCTGTTGGCCTATTTAGGCACCTGGCCCTTGGCATGTGCTTGTGAGTCTCAGCATAGGCCCTGTGAAGGCATGTGCAGCACAGTACTTAAATCTCTTTTTGCATCCAGAACTTCTGAAACATTAACCAATTATCTACTTAGCTGTATCATCAAGATGATTTAAAAATATTAATTTTAACTGTTCTGTCCCATAATAGACTCTGAAATATCTTGTTTCAGTGGTTCAGAATTTTACAACTTGGTTTTAATTACCCTTGGATTATAATTTTCATATCTTCTCTAATGTTAATAATTTGAAGAGATACAAGACTGCCAGAGGGGAGAAAACAAAATCATGTCTTTACAAATGCAGTAATAGGACAGCTTATAAATCAAGAAGGGTCCTTTGTTTAATTTATATTTTGTGTTTGATTGTTTATCTATTTGCATGCAGGCTTTGCTTCTTACCTTTCTGAATTTCCAGGAGAATTTTGTTAATATACACATTGACCTTTTGCAAACAATGTAGTGAGAGGGGGGAAACATTTACTCAGTTCAATATAAATTTCAATAACTTCAAAAGTTTTGTGCAACCCACAAAATACATATTAGAATGAAGTTTGCTAGTCTATATTGGTGATGTGAGGTATAATACAACAGCCATCTATAAGCCTGATTTGTAGAATGTGGGTTTATAAGCACTATTTCTCTTCTCCCTGATAAAGTATACCACTTTGTGAAAGAGAAGCCTTTCCTATTCATTTGGAGTTTCTGCTTTTTGAAGCATTTTGCCTGTAGTAAGGGAGTGAAGAGGAACCTGAAGTTTACTTCTGAGGTTTCGGCGGGTTAAGACAACTAACCTATTTTGCAGAACAGTATGAAGAGATTCCTGATGGCCTTTGCCATGTGGCTCTTGGCTTTGAGAGTGTCATAGAAGGCAAAGTTCAGTATTCACAACATGGCTTCATGTACCTCTAGCTATAGGTCACTGAAAAATTGCCCAAAATCTGTGTGTGAAGATTTGGGATATTTTTTTCTATTAGAAGGAAGTTTTACTTGGAGTGGAACCTTACCTTTTTCGTGTTCTGACATGGCATAAAACCTTATAGCTCTGGCTATGACATTTTAGTGTTTTTGAACTCTGGTTAAATTAAGTGGTTTAACCAGTATACTTGATCTTTCTTTGCAAATGAAGTAGGGCAGAATTATGATTATGTAAGTGTCTTGGATAAGTATTTCATACTTTTACACAGCTGGATCTAAATTGATTTCTCCCTCTGAACTCCCTGGATAAACAACATTTGGCTTCCTAGCAACCTCATTTGTCCTCAGTCATTCAGACAAATTATTGCAAAACAGTTTTAAAAGAGTTTGATTTGAAATTATAAAGAAATACCTGTGTTGCAGATGTACAAGTTCTGTTGCTGCAAAATTCTTGCACTATGCAGTAGAAACAGGCAGGAAGAGATGCTTTAGGTACCCTACACTGTTAATTTCTCTCCTGCTTCTTACCTTCAGTGAGAGGAAGTATACCCAGAAAAACAAAGAAAGCAACATCCCTTGCCCTTTGTGCAAAACAGAAACTTTAGGAGGAATACTGAGATGTGACAGTGAAATGAGCTCAGCAGAAGCCAGACAGGTGCACAGCGGGCTGAAGTCCATGGCACGCAGAGTGAAGCTGAGAGGCAGGTTTATTCCGTTTTCAGGAGAAGGCAAATGGTGACCTAGCTGGAGATGCTGCCTAACAAGGCAGCAGGGCGATGGAGTCAAACAGTCCTTGGTGGTGCACAGCAACAAGGTGATGGGTGATACACACAGGCATTAGGAAAAAATTACAATGTAGGGGATCAGCCAGAAGAACAGCTTACCCAGCTGATTAATGTTCCTCCTTGAAGGTATTCAAAACTTGACTGGACAAGGTCATGAGCAAATGCCTTAGGCCATCCCTGATTTGAGTAGGGGTTGGATGAGATAACCTAAAGAAGCCCCTTCATTATTCCATAATTCCAGCTTTTGAACACGCTACTTTATCTGAAGCAGCTGTGTTTTAATTACATGGATATGCTAGACGAAGCCTTCTGTACAGAGCAGGTCCCTTGCCCTGAACATTAGAGCCAGTCTGGGGTTCTGCAAGTGACTTCAGCAGAAGAAGACCCTACTTTCTGTTCCAAATATTTGCATTTATTCATTGACGCAAGTTTGCAACTTCTGATGCTCATAAAGAAATTCTTGAAGTTGTTTACTAACTGTTCTACTTGATTTAAGGCACATGCAAGAGCAAAGTAATCCAAATTCAAGTGACTTGAAACTGCTGTTAATCTCTCTCCATGGCGAAATTTTTTCTTTTTCATCTCAAAACTCATTTAATAGCTTTGCTTTTCTGTCCTGCATTTGCCTCCATCCCTACACTTCATTTTTTCCATGGTTTTTCTCTGACACTTCAAAGTGGAAAAATAGAGCAAACAGTATAAATCAGAGTAAGTTTTGCCTTGGTATCTACATTTTTTTAAAAAAAATCACTAGTACAGAATTTCATCGTTTCCATGGCTGCTACTGTCCTACTGAGGTCAATACCCCAAGTGAACTCTTACAGAAACTCCAAGAACTAGGCAAACACAGGAGTCTGTATACTTCTAAGTCTGGGTTTACAACATTTGATATTGCAATACTTGGGTTATATGTTGCCATTGCTTTACGCAGATATGCCTCAAACCTCAATCAGACTTAAAATTACCTTTGTCAAGATGCACAGAATTTAGAATCTCAAGTTTTTATGTCATTCTTTTACATCTTTTTGAAGTCCTTCACTCCACTGAGCTATAAAAAAGAGCAGATAATAATTTAGATTGCAATGATACAAAAAGACCTGAATTTCTCCCTACAAATATACATCAGGCAGAGAAGGAGAAGAACAAAAATATAGGCATGACCGGAACAAGTCATGTTGATCAGGAACAGTATCAGTTTAGAGGGAGTCAGAACCTGTAAGTCAATGAAAATATGCCCAATTGCTTTAGGAAGAGGAAAAAGTGGCATAGTTACACTGGTGGCATTGCACTCCCATGTAAGGAGCATCCAATTTGCTTCAACAGATTTCCACAGTAGTGTGTACATAAAGGTCATCCCTCTCCAGGGTAGGCTGCCACTCTGAGAGACTGAAGAAAATCTCTATTCTCTGTGTTTCTCAGTGTAAAATATGAACATATTAAGTCTGCTAGAATTTATAAAATCAAGCAGTATTTCATGCATGTATTTTGACAGCGTAATTCAAAGTCAGCTTTTGTTTCAGCCTAGTATTATTTTCTATCTGAAGATGTTATTAAATAAGGTATTTCTGCATGTGGTAATGACATTTTTAAGTGGCAGCTAATTTGTTTCTGGTTCATTGAATCATATTTGTTTGAAATTTGCATTTCATAATTTCACATTATTTCCCTAAAAATGATATTTTAACAATATTTTTGTAAACATTTTCTCACTACTGCTAAACATCATAATTTCTTGGCATTTATAGGCAAACATCACAGGTGTAACCATGAGTAGAGTTCTGACTAGACAGTTAGTGTACTGCTGCCAAGGACAAGGATGTAGTGGAAACCAGATGAGATGGAGCTTTTTGACACCAGGTGAACAAGTGTGCCTTATGGGTGCACATCCAGAGGAACACCCAAGGTAGAAGATTGCAGTTGACTATGCATCCACGTTTCCTGCAGCAAAACCTGCTAAATTTTACTGCTTTCAGCAATTTAGCTAGCCTAATTCCATCACAGATATTCTGAATATATCTACACTGCTGTGGACAGACCCCAGCTTACTAGGTTTTCTGCAGCTGGACCACATGCTACTGGGGTAGGAACTAGACCTGTCAGTTGTAACGATGAAAGTACTACTACTGTTTCTACTCACCCAAAACTATTCCTGCACTGTGCAGAGATTAGGCAGAAAAGAGAACCTGACAGAAAAAAGAGATCAAATACTTTTCTAGTGATAACTGAATTTTTAATGGTGGCAAATCGGAAATATGCCGATTTTTTCAGAGGAGGAAGAAGAGCAATTACCCTATTGACACAACACAAGGAATATTGAGAAATCCGTCTGAAACCCTGAATGCTGAGGTACACAATTTAAATGCAAGACTACTACTCTTCTCATATTAAAAAATGGTAATAACCGTCTTTCAAAGAGAGTTACTGGAAAGATCAAGGGAAAGTTGTCTCCAGTCTTAGCAGGACTGATTTTTTCCTGATCTTACATTATCTTTCACCAAAATAAATGAGAAAACTTTTTATGTCTATCTGCCATCCTGTGCATCTCAGTATGCAGGGCTGCACATGTCACCTTTAAATGCTCTGAACACTAGAAACTCAAGCCACTAACTGCCTTTTGTAAGTGTAATTTTCAGAATGTGACCAAGGTATTTATTCTATTGACTGCACTCTTTGAAGTGCATAGAGAGATATCCCGCAGAGACTAAAGCAACTATATATACTTCCCATGGGTAAAAATGCTGACATCTTTCTCATATTGCCACTAACTGGCCTGATTACCTTCACAATGGAGCCAATGTTGCACTGGAGCTATTCTGTTACCTTTAAAGAAGGTTGTCTTCATTTAAATTTAATCTGAGAATGAGTGTCAGGCTCCAAATATTATTTAATCCACAGAAAATAATAAGAAAGTGGAAGTGGGTCTGTTTAAATCTTAAGGTATTTGATTCCATCTCTTTTAAAAGAAAAAACATATTCTAGCACTGTAGAAGCAAAGTCAAGAGATTTACCCATCATAATCCTTTGAGTTACATAGGTTGTTTTCTCTGCCCTATATTCCAATGTTACTAAGTTCTTCCAGTTTTCTGCTTTTTACTCTACCTCAAGGGAAATGAAATTAGCACTGAATAAAATCTGTATTTTTCAGGCTGGAGGTCTCAAACACAAAGCACTTTGAACACTCAGCAAAAATTCTCTAGAATTATAACAGTATTACAGAAGTTTATCAAGGCAGAACTAAAAAGCAACTGGTGAGGATCATTCAAAATATATTAATGAAACATTAACTATAATACTGGGATGTACCTTGTATTAGATGTATTTATTAGTCTTTCAGGGCTTCCTTTTCTCTTTCCAAAATACTGATGTGACTTTGTAAGTAGAATCAGTAGAATTACGAGTATTGACGACACAGCACTTGCTCCAAAGCCCAAATTATTTTTAAAAAATTTCACAGTGATCAATACCTTCATAAAAAAAAGACATTATTGTTCAGTATTAGAAAACAGAATAGTACACATAAAGAATTCTTATACCTGTGGAGAAAGAAGCACTGAAAACCAGCTACTCTTTCATAAAGTATTATCCACCTTATCCATGAGCACGTCTAATGGTCACCTGGCACATATTTCCCACAGAAAGAGCTTCCATCATCTCTTAATCAATTTAAGTTCTATGGTTGAAGCTACTTTTCTTAAAATTCCATATCATAACTCAAGGAGATTAACCCATTTGAAAGAAAATACTAAGTTGATCCTGACATAACTTCTTTGCCATTCAGATCTCCCTCCTACTCTTTTTTTTTATTTAAAAAAGTCATCTCTCGATTAAATATTTCCTGTCAGATTCTGCATGTACTTTTTCAGGAAAAGTACAGTTTTGTTGAAATAATGCCTTAGGATTTTAACTTTTATATTTTCATATATCTGTAATCCTGCAATTCTTTAGTGTATAACTCTGAACTCCATATAGAGTGTTAGCAACTGCTTTTCCCATTTTGGTCAGACACAACAATTCCTCTCTAGGCCTGGGAATCAAGGACACCTCACTGTTTCAGGCTCTGAGAAATGTAAACAAAAGTGAGTTGGGGGGAGCAAACTAAAAGAATGGGACGCCACTGCCTGAAGCTGTAATTGGACAATTAACCTCTGATATGCAAATGGGCAAAACTTATATCTGTCTGAAAAACGTGTGACTGTGTCCATCCTGGGTGTAGTCTCTGCGAGACTCCTGCACTGCCCAAAGTTCACCCTGCGAAGGCCTTTCAATAAATACCTGCCCTTTATCCTTTCACTCTGTCCCGCCTCTGTTCCAGGTCACCCTCTACAAGGCATCAGAAGCAACACATTCTCATGTAAAAAACTTTTCCTGCGGAAAATTCCACACTAACTCTAATCCAGTTCTCTTCCTTGAGGTCCCAACAAGATTCATTCCTGCTATGCTTTCACCATAATTTCAAACTGACCATGCTGCTGTCCTAGAAGTCCTGAGTCTCTTAAATGGCTGCCCCAGAGGCATTTTGCCCATCTAAAAGCCAGTGAAAGCTGAAGCTTTCACTCTCCCTGTATTAAAATGCTTGTTCTTGAAGCTGATGTGAGCAGCAGCTGCATGGCAGAAGTTTTAAAGCACTCTGAATTCTCAGATGCCCTTCGTGCCACCTCCTGCCCCGCGGCACACGTACAACTGTGCAGAGCAGCACAGGGCCTCCCAGCAGCTCACCCTGCTCTCCCCAGCCCTGGACTACAGAGCAGCACCAGTGGGGCTGATCAGACCAGGCAGAGCTTCTCGCCATCTGTCCTCAGCCGTGGTGCCTTTTCCAATCCAGCTAAGCCATCCTATGGATTTGGGAGAAGTCACAGAGATGAAGAATTCCTCCTCACCCCTACTTGTGAGGTAGATGTTCTTAGAGCAGAAGCTGCTGCAGTGCAGTGCTCATAAAAGGCACTGGGTTTTTTTTCAGAGTCTTTGTTCCCTCCTACACTGCTTCATTACAGCTTAATTCTGATTTTGTGCCATTGCAAGTTCCAAAATGTTTGTGCTGCCCATACAAACTAGGAAGTCTACAAGCCCCTAGAGGTGCACCAAAGATGGAAGATGACTAGGCTTGTCTCTTCAACTTTGTGGCATAGTTATAAGGAAGAGTTCTACAAAATATTTGTTCAAATTATTATCTTTTAATTGTTTCTTAGTGAAAAAAAATAGTCCAAAAAGTACACTGTGAAACTAAATTGAGACATACCACCATCCAAGCTCAATCAAAAAGAAAAGAAATTCAGCACACAATCAGTTGCATTCTAACAATTTGCTTAGCTGGCAGATGTAAACCGCTGCAAATATAGTATTCAATATGTATGGCATATGCAACACAATGCCATGTGAAAGCTTATTTATCTGACAGTGGCCTTAACAATAAATAAAATGAACTTGACAAGGACAGACTTAATGATGTGGCACTTCATTCAAACCACTTTTCTGTCTCAGGACAATGGGTAAGAATTCATCCAATTCCTAAATGGGTCCTTCTACCAAGAACTCCTATTAACCTCTTGTGAATCTTTTTTAAACTGAAGAGTATTGAAAATGTTCTAAACCAGTAAATGGTGAAAACGTGAAATAAATGTTGCAGAAACACAAATCCACTGGGATTTGTTCTTTGAAATATTTCACTTTGCACGGATTTGAAGGCAAGGACTTTGTTTCCTTCACAATAAGTATAATTTGAGTGATTGGTTGCTTGGTTGAAAATTGAATTTAGTATTTTTGAAATATGCTTTGGTTAAGATCCTAATATATTTGAGCCTACTTCTGTTTATAGCTCAGTAACTGCTCCACTATCTTGCTTTCAAAAATGCAGAAATTTTTTCTCTCTGCTTATTGTCAGTTTCTCTACAAAACTATGTCTCTTGTTTAATGATTTTCTTCTCAAAATGTCTTTCAAGTAATTTAAAACTTTTTCTTGAATAAACAAACGTATATGAAGAAATGCTATAAAAATTCTTATCCCAAGGGATTGCAAGACTTATGCTCCTATCCATATACAAATTCTCATCGTGGACACAGTACAGTCCTTGATTCACAAATCCTATGGGATTATTGGAAAGTATTAAAAATATATACACACAGTCGTATTTCTAGTCAGTGAAAACACTGAGAGAAAAATTATATAGAACAGAGAAAGGGCACAGCTCTTGAGTTTATGGCTTCATAGAATGAAACATAATCCACAGAGAAATAAAGGGTCTTATTTGTTTAATTTGTTTTTATTACCAGGAAGATATTTACTGAAAAATTAAACAAATTCCAAAACAATGTGAGAGCCCGCTCACCATAGGTCTAAACCACAGCAGAAATGGAGGGGTGGTCTTTAAATTTAAGATGTATTCCAGGATTAAGATGCCACTATAAGCAAGCGAGAAGATGAAGAAATTTATTCCTCTTTATCTCACCAGCAGACTTTGTAGCATCTGGATCTATCATGACTCTGACATCTAGTCACACTTACCTGTTTGTCCTAAAGTGCAGCCATGTATAATCATCATGTTGTCTATAGAACTTTCTCTATAGAAAGTCCTCCCTTCACAATATAGAAGTGTCTCATTATTTTTACCTTCAAAATTCTGTGGAAATTGCTCTCTCGTCTTGGATTTTTTTATACTGAACATCCAAATAGCCTCTTGGCTTTTCCAGTCTTTGCAGTCTCATTTTTAATAGCTTATTTAATTGCTACTTCTATTCCCCTTTTAATCATTCATACCATGTTCAACTCATGCATGGAACATAACATATTCTCTTCAACTAAGTCTCTGTTAAATTCAAGTGAGAACACTTCATTAATTTTTCCACATATGCGCATATTTCTTGAATATATAAAAATACCCTGCCTCTTTGACTACCTTTTATACCATTAACTCTTTTTAGCAGAGACCATGTTTAATTTTTCTATTCAGAAGCTGAATAAATATTTGTACATTCTGTAAAATCACAATGTCCTTTATATATGTTGGATCATAAACTGAGCTTTGTATTTTCTGACCACAAGGATTTCAGGTATTTTGGAGTTTTCACTACATATTTGGCACATTGTTGTTAGGAAGTGTGAGTCTGTTAAGAGACATGGTGACTTTTGAGTAGCTGGTCAAATAAGAAGATAAGTGACATAACATGCCTGAATATTACCGGGATGTTTTTAGCTCATGTCACAGACAATCATATTTTGGGAGTCTAAAGCAGGCAGCCAGTTAAGAGCCACAGAAGCAAAAGAGGCAGTCATCTAAGATGTCATGGCACTGTCAGTTACCCTTCCCACACTAAGCTGTGCTGCCCTCTGTACCTGAGGAAATAATAAGGATGTAAGTCAGTTCCTAATAGGAGCAAGGAGAGAGAATCTCCCAGAAATAACCTCAACCCGTCCACATGCCCACAATGTAAGATCAGCAAAATGAGTCATCTAATGTGCTCTCAATCCTAACCCACAGCCTTGCCATGACAACATGGAATAGATCCACCTCCTTGAAGCACTGAAATCCAATATTAACTTTGCTGATAGACCATAATCCAACATTTTCTCCCCATTTGTATTGCATATATTCAGTAACAATGCCTGGTATACAGAGCATAATTCTTTAGATTAATCTAACATCCAGAGTTAGCAGCCATTTTTGGATTTTTTCTGTCTACATTAGGAAAGGAAGACCCATCGAACTACAGGCTGGTCAGCCTCACCTCCATGTCCGGCAAGTTTATGGAGCAGACTGCCACTGAAACTATGCTAAGGAAGATGGGAAATAAGGGTGTGACTGGTGACAGCCACCATGACTTCTCTAAGGGTAAATTGCTACTGAAAAATTTAGCAGCCTTCTATGATGGGGTTGTGGATTTGGTGGATAAGGGAAAAGCAATGGATGACATCTACCTGGACTTGCGTAAAGAATTTGACACTGTCCCACATGATATCCTTTTCTCTAAACTGGAGAAACGTGAATTTACATTTGATGGATTGATATCCTGCTGGTGGATAAGGAACTGACTGGATGGTCACTTTCAAAGAGTTGTAGTGAACAGCTCAATGTCCAAGTAGAGATCAGTGATGAATGGCTGTGTGAGTTGACAGGCAGGAAGCCACAACAACCACAAAACCACAGATGAAATGTAGAGTACATTTATTTCCTTACCTCGTTAACCAGAGGATCCTTAGGCAACACCCAGGCAGAGACACAAAAGAGGGAATGCAGGCCCCACGAGGCTTAGTCCATCCTAGCAAAAGGCAGGGCTGCTCTTTGCAGCAGTTTATCAACAGCCCATGCACATGTAATTTGCCAACGTGCTGTGACCTCCTCTGTGCTTTTTAGGATCTCTGAGGTTTGACCTTCTTTCTCCGAGAATAGGGAGCTCATGCATGTCCATGAGAGTGCCTCCAAGTCTCTCAAAACACCTACATTATCTCTACACAGAAATTCTACTTCTCAAAACAGACAGAGGAGAAACAGCAATAAGCATAATATAGGGGATTTCCCACACCCTTATTCTCCATGCCTTGGCATTCCAAGCTGCAAGGCCACTTAAGCAAATCTAGCATCCTCCTTGCCGTTCCTCCACTTTTAACCCTTTCCTCCCAAGAGTGGCATTCTGCAAGGGTTGTTGTTGGGAACATCATCTTTGTTGGGAACATGGTCAGTGGGATTGAGTGCATCCTCAGCAAGTTTGCCAGAAACATGAAGTTGAGAGGTGAGGTCAACACCTCAGAAGGAAGAGATGCATCCAGAGGACTTTGACAGGCTTGAGACATGGACCTGTGAGAATCCAATGAAGTTCAACAAGGCCAAATGCAAGATCTTGCACCTGGGTTGGGGCAATCCCAAACACAGATACAGGCTAGGTGAGGAATGGATTGAGATCAGACCTGGGCAAAGGGACTGGGAGATGTTGGTTGAATAGAAGCTTGACATCACATGCTTGAGCCCAGAAAGCCAGCTGTACCCTGCACCAAAAGAAATGTGACCAGCAGGATGTGGACATGCAGCAAGCCCAGATGCAAGACCATGAAGATGGTCAGAGAGATGGAACAATGGAACAAGTCGACCCGCGATGCTGTGGAAGCCTCATTCCTGGAAGTGTTTAAGATCAAGTTGGAGGGGGCTTTGAGCGAGCTGGCCTAGTGGAAGAGGTCCCTGTCCATGGCAGGGGATTGGAATTATACGATCATTAAGTTTCCTTCCACCCCAGGCCATTCCGTGATTCTATGATTAACAGTCTGTCTTTTCCCAAATGAAAGTACAGGAAAAACACAGACACCTCACCCCAACCACCCCTCCAAGTTATTCTTTGAATTACCTTTGCAAAGATAGCAAAATATTGAAGAGCAACTGTGGTCTTCCATTTTACAGAAAGGAAAAGACATAAAAAGATGGTGCAGGAGAACTCTGCACTGCAAATTATGCTATGAGTAGGACTTGATGACTCAGTCCAGAACACAGAAAAGCTGTGCATCTTCCAAGGTGAAGAGGAAATAGAGAAGGACACTCTCAACCCTGACTGCTACTTGAGTATCATGCCTTCTGTGCTATGACTTATTATAGAGTTAACATGCATCACTGAACAAAATTTGTCCTTCTGTTAGAGAAGAAATCTCTATATTTAAATTCTTGTGGCTTTGCTACAAGACCTCTAAGAGACCATGTCAGACACTCATCTGCATTGTCTAACTCAAGAATTCATTCGTCCTGATGCCTTTCATAATGTTGTGAGAAGAAAGGCATAAATGAGCCTAATGTCCCTTCAGGAGGCCTACTGCTCCCTCTTCAGATAGTTGGGATGAATCTCAGTGTCTGCACTGCTTTAAGACAAAGCAAAGACATGAGAATAAACATGTTACATTTAGGTGACCATACAGAGTTTTTTAATACAGTGTTTATTGTCAAATAAAATTCTTTTCCACTTTTTAATCTTTAAATTAATTGGACAGGTGTGTGACAAAGAGTAAATCAATGTAAATAGAGCAAATAAAATCTAAAACAGGACTGAGAACCAATAAAACAAACAGAGTTGGCAAGAAAGTGGCCAATTATTTGGAGCCTGATATTTGTCAAAGGCTAAAGCATAGTAGGTGGCTGAGGTTATTGTATTTTTCTCTTAAGGAAGAACAGTGTCTTGCCAGATTCTGCAGGCAGTAAGCACCTCAAAGCCGTTTTTAGCTTTGCATGCAATTATGCTGCTGAATCTAATGGGAATGCATAAACTCCCCTGTGTAGCTCATCCTGCAGGACGTATTTATCTCATGTTCTTATGTTACACAGCAGTACAGCAAAACCTGCTTGCACCTATTAAAAAAAAGCTTAAGAAACATCTGTATTGAAATTTTTGCATATTCTGTAGAACTACATATTCCACTTAAAAACAGCAAAATGTAATTTTCATTCTATATTAAAAGAAACTGTAAAGACATAACATTATCTTAACAAACAGACTGCTTCTCCATGAGTCTACAATCATACTTGCACACTCAGAAAATATTTGGTTGGGGCTTTTTACCTCTTTTTGTCTATCAAAATACAGACAGCTGAGAGTATATGAAAAAAAGTACATTCTTGTCCAGCTGACAGTGGTGCAATTATCTGACAATTTTCTCATCACTTGCGCTTGAGGGTACCACTAAAGCAGGAAGGGTGCTGAAGCAGAGATTGGTTATTTGTAAAAAATAGCAGGACAAACCAGCAATTTAATACAGGCTACACAGTTTTTCTGAAAACCTTGAGATGGGAGAGTGGAAACCTAAAGTTTTACTAATGCCTAAGATGAAGTTTGATTAATTTCCTGAAGACTGCAATACATACCTATAAACTTTAATAAGGAAGCAAGACCTTGATGACATAAAGTGCCTTCTCATACAACATTATCTACTAGAATAAATTAATACAGGAAGAGTTTTAAGTAGTATACAGCAGGAGACTAGAGACTGCAGCAGGAAGCTCTAAATCTATAGCATTTGGTTGTAAATTCAGCAGACCTGGCCTCCAAGCATTCAGGATTACAATCACGAGAGGTATTTCTGTGTGCCTTATACTGTAATAGCCATTCAGTATTTATTGACTTAAAAGGGAGGTAAGCAATGAAACCTCTTTGCAGATCTAACACTTTGCTCTTATCAAAGAGTAGAGCACTCTAAATCACTGACATGAAAAGGATGCTCTCAACCTTTTGCTGGGGCTGTAGCACTACCTTCAAAACTGCTCAATGTGTGTATTGTTAAATAGTAGGACTTTTCATCTCATGGTCTACAAACCAGTTTTACTCAATTATAAGAAAAAACATATCTGTCCATAAAACCATTGTCATCCCTTGCTGGGTCTAAATAAATTTCTTATCCAAAAACCTATCTGAAGAGCTCTGACTGTGATTTGCTTTGTGCATTAGTGGTACAAGAAGTTCCACTTACTACTAGAATTTGCTGCTGCTCTTGTTAATAGAGCACCAGATGCTATCCCAAAAAAGCACAACCATCAGCTTGAACAGGCTGCTTTCTCTCTGACAGATTTGACAGACCAAAAGTAAAAAGATTATAGAAGATTAGTAGAAAATAAATTAGAGTGAGGAAGTAGGTGAAGGAGACCTGCTGTAACGTCTGGTGTGATTTTTAAGCAGGGCACAGCATTGGAGCTCTGACAGGAGGAGCGGGTCTAGTGGTCTCAGAACAAAGTGATCCTGGATCTCAGATCCTCTGGCACTGGCATGGTAGGAACCAACATAAAATACCCAAAGAATATAATGTTTAGTGATTGTAAACAGGCTGAAGAGGGAAATCGGAAGATTTATGATACATTTTGCAAAATGGAAATGAGAAAGAAAGGAATTTCAGATAAATATGCAGGTAAAAATTAATAACTGTATAGCTGATAGCAAGACTCAAGGGTTTTCTGGGTTGACACCAGGTTGGGGGTGAAAAGGGGGTAAGTTTTGCTAACCTAGTGAAGAAACATGTTTCTTACAATACAAAGGGGTTGAGGATGCAAAAGACTGGAGGTATGAGTACATGCCATCCTCCATGTTCTTCTTATACATGCACATAGAAGGAAGTAGAAGGAGATTACCCTGGAGCTCAGTTTCTAGTCCCCCTCTGCCAATCAGGTGCCCTTAAAAATACGAAGTCTTTGCTAAAGACCAAACAAAGATGTATAAATAAACAGGAAAGTTATAACTAAGAACTTTTCCAGGATTTCATCTGAAGGAAAAGTGACTACCGGTCTGCTGCTTTATAAATCTGGAAAAGCTATAATTTTAAAAGAGAAATATAAATCTTCTCTCTCCCTGATAAAATTTACTGCTCTTCATAAACTGCTTAATCATGAACTTACTAGTGCTTTTGATTAATGGCTGGGGAGAGGAAAAAAGTCATATTTTATCTGAATAAGAAATGGCAGTTTTGTAGCAGTGAGAGCCTTAACCAAGCTAAATCTATAACAGAAAGAAAATGGCTTCTTTCCAGCTTGTACAGCACTGATTGAGCTTTTAAATACTAAGTAAATCTATTTTCCTAAATTGCAAGAACTTTCATTGTTCCAAGAATAAGCTTAAACCTGAAATCAAATACATTAACAAAGTCTAATGCAGGAGGGGAAAAAGAAATGTTCTATTTTAACCATTCCTTTAAATTCTTCAGGTGATCTTTAAAAGTTTTGGGTTTTTCCTCCTTAAACACAAGTACTAGTGACTTAGAAAAGCAAATATTTTACTGCATTTTATCACCAAACATGTTATATCACCTTTAGAATCTCTTTATGTAGGTTTCTGTCCAGCACACACTACTGCAGTCTAAGAACATTCAAGTATAACTCCTAACACTTAAGACACAGTTTTTCAAAGACTTGTGGACATGGTGAACTTTAAACAGAAAACTAATTAATCACTTTCTTTTCATTTACAACTTCAGTGAAGGAATTCACCTTTTTTAAAGTTATCCATATGCACATATTCCAGGAAACCAGAATCAAAAGGCGTGACAGATGACGGCAAGTAGAAAAATCACTAGTGCAAGTAACTGTCTTTCACGGCTGTTGTATGCCTACAAGAACCATTCCAGTGGTACATGTGGACACGGGACGCAGACTGATATTTCAAATGGGTACAAGCTTACTTCAGCATACTGAGTTAAAGAAATTTAAACTACCCTTCTCCTTAAATTATGTGACAACTGTGCAGAGGTAACCTTAAATCTAATGAAAGATGCTTTTGTGGAGAGGTGGGAATATCGAGGTTAAAGAGATAATCAATTAAAATGAAGAGAAATCAGGTAAGTTTAAAAATATTGTTTTGGTTAGCAGGCTCCAATAGATGTAGGATTTTCTTATCTGTAGGATGGAAATATCACAATTCAACAAATTATTTTTCATTAGGAGAGGATGTGCAAGTAACAACCTATCAATTTAAAATTTGCAAATAAAGAACACCTTTTCATTTCCATTGCCCCCCCCAAAAAATTAGTAAAATGAGAATATGATTTCTTCATAGCATTACCTAAACATAAGTAAACCCCTTCATGCAAACATAAAATGAATAGCATAGGTTAACTAAGCCAATAAAGGACTTTTTTTTGCCATGATTTACCTTTCATTTTAAATCTATCTCACTGTATAATGGGAGTGTCTCTAGCAACACTAGCCTCTACTGCTTCTCTTGAAGCTGATCATGTTTTACCAGGAGCATAATCAATGTTATACTTCCAAAAGAGAAGTCCAGGAGAAACTAGAAGTGGAGCCTGGCTTGCTTATAGAGTAATTACTCTTCTGCCTTTTATTACTGAATCAAATGAGTTGCTAAATCAAGTCCATCATTAACACCAGACCCTCATGAATTGCAGGCCAATCAGGTCATGATTACTTTAGAGTCAAGGCTTATTCAAAGAATTTTCCATTTGATTTTCACTCCTACAAGTTTTATGTATATTATCCAGTAAGTGGAAATGGAATTATTTATATAAAATTTCCCATCTTTACAAGAGAAGTTACCAGTCAGCTCTGCCCTTCCCAAACGATGGAAGTGCAGGGCTAACATTTGCTCTGGCTCTCCTTCTAATTTTGTGTTAATTTTTTAGTTATAATAGATACAGCTATACTGATTCAACAGCAGATGTTGAGGACAGTTCTTTTCATCTTTACTAAAGGTCAGCCTAGTGCTGCAGGAGAGTGGGAACTGTGAATACGAATTCCTTTTTATCAGAGGTCAGAACGAAAAACAGGTTCTGGATTTAAGCTTATGATAGAATTCACTAGATAATTGCATTAAAATATTCTCACTGTTCCCTTTTAAAAGAAGATGGAAAGAGAAAGCAGAAGCCATTACAGCAGTTAAAACAGTTTAATTATGTTAGACAATACTTTTCTGAGCCAAAATACTTACACAAAGAGTTAATGTCTCCTAATGTGAAATAATATCCATATGTTTTCATAACACACTATGTCATCAGAGTGAACTGGAGTGTTAAGTACCATTAATAATGAATTAAAAATAATAAGAACTCCTATGCCTTCCACCAGAAGTTTCCCCATCCAAACAATGTATTTGTCAATCATGACAACTCTAAAATTTGCAAAAAAAGAGCTAGAATTTCAAAAATATAGATTGGTCTTGATCTCTGCATGACAGGGAAAGTCTCTTCAGATTGTAATAACTTTTAAGGAGAGAAAAGTACACTAAGGAAAAATGTAAATGTTTGATGGACTGGCTGAAATTGAGGCAAGTCCCAGTTCAGTGCTTTATCAATTATATTGAACTACCTCCATGTTTAAGGTGCTGGATTTTTTCTCTGCTAAGGCACTGTTTTTGCAGTACTCAGTTCTCAGTTTGTTGCCATGTTGTTGACTAGATGAGGTGTTTGTGTTGGTGGCATGTTTTAAATATTTATGTTAGCAGAAACAGAAGGCTTAGCACCACTGCAGTGGGAATAAGATGTTCTGAGGGTACATAGAAAATATGATGTGTTTAGATGAATACGTTACACACTTCTGAGAGTTTTTCTTCTTTTGATAGCCCCGTGAATTTCAGCTTTCCAGAGGAGATAAAATTTATAACCAAATTTCTATTTCCATTTCCCTCAGATAGAAGTGTTAAAGTACACACGTGTTAACATTGCTGGCATGAAAGACCCTAAATGTAGAACCCTCTCTTCCTCCCCTCCCCACAGTGATCATTTGCTTGCAAGAGGGTACAGTGACCACAGATGTTTTTCCTCCACATTTATTTCTGCTCTTCCCAACAAGTACCTGTCTTGCACCTCTGGGTCCTTTTCCATCTAAATTAAGTCATGTCAACATCTCCACAGCCCCTCTTCAAGAAAGTATGTCAAGATCTTATAACTAAAGTAATTGAGAAGTAAAGTAGTCTTAAGAAAAAAAAAAATAGGGGGACTGCATCACCTATCACATTTGCTTCTGTTCCTTAAACTTCTCATTTTTATTAGAAAGGAAATCTTCAAAAGCTCACAGATATTGAACACAAAATTACAATTCTATCCTGATCACCTTCAGATATTTTTCAGTGTAAGAAACTATTTCCTTCTCTCTTCCCCCCACCTTCACTTTACTCCTATAAGAGAATATACTTGCGGAATGTTGAGATGACATTGGTCACAATCCAGGCACCAGGAATGAGATTATATGTTACAAATATTCTGAACAAAAGACACTTATTTCATTGAGGTTTGATTTGGTTTTTATGTTTGGATGGTTGGTTGGCTGTGGGTCTTTTGCTTTTGTTTTGTCATTTTTTTAACGAAGAAAGTTCTTTTCTTATGGGGGCTCCTTTTCACCTCACATTAAATGGTTTTGAATTCCAAAATGAAGAGTTTAGACTTAAACCTTATCAAAATTTGAGATTCAGTTGTGGTTCAAGAATATCTCTTCTTCTCATGTACAATGAAGTATCCTTTTCTTGATGCACTCACACATGTGAAAGACAAAGTCACCCAATGTTTTCTAAGAGTTTTATTCAAGGGAATGAAATTCTTTTCTACCACTTTACCATCCTTGTTATCCATGGTATTCTACATAAAAGAAGCAATGATTAGTGGTTAAATAAGTAAATGACAACCAACTAGTCTGGTGTGAAATCACATAAATATAGTTACCAGAGAATAATCCTTGCATTTTTCTTTGAGTATAAAGATATGTGTAAAGCAGCGGTGGTTCTGAAACCAATATCACAATATTAAGATTTTTAACAAGAAGCATTCCAGATTAATGCTATTTTATAAGGCTTGAAAACAAAGCAGCAGAATCACATCTTTTTTGGGAGTCTTGACATTTTACTGAGATTTTCGACAGCTTACTATTTTAGTGTGTGCTTGCACGGTTCAGAGATCTTACTGCTCCTACTAGCATTTGAGGGAAAATAATTTTACCAAAGTGACTTAGTTTTCAGACTCTTGATGTAAATATCCTTCAGGCAGAAAAAACTACTTGTGCAGTACTTTTCAGTAGAAGTTTTTCAATTTGGTACAAAGGCAGTCCATGCAGCTCCACACTGAAATGCAGGCTGCAGTTCAGGATTTAGACCTTTCAAAGGAAAAGGTTGTCTCCCCTCCCTATTTTCCTCCCGTGGCTTCCTACTGAAGACATTCAGCAAAGGAGCCCTTGCCAACTTTCCTAGTGTAAACAGGTGCAGTACGTATTCGCCAAAAAATTTAGCAGTATGGAATGATGTTTGAGCTCATCTCACATTGTCATTGTTAGAGAGACAAGGGTTTCCTGTACAGTTTCTAGCACTGCTTAATTCTATACCTATAACATCATGGCAGGGGCATGGTTTCAGGAGGGGCCAGTCTTCATTTTTGCCTTTGTTTGGGGAAACCACACCAGGTACTGTCTTCAGGAAGCATTTTTGTTTGTTAAGTGGTAAATACGCTTTTGAGGGTGAAACACTCTCTTTCGTACACTCTTTAATTCATATTGTTGATTCCATCTTCTAATCTCTCAAAGTGTTTCCTCCACTATTGGAAGGGGAGGGAAAGGGATGGCTTGAGTGGGTCTAATGTTCCCACTGGGTTTCAAACAAGCACAAGCATATTTTGAGAAACTCTAGCACTTGAACTTCATATTTTGAACTACTTCAGTCTCCCCTGAAGTGCCTTACACACAGAGGGCTTCCGCTGGGAAATATCCAGCAGACCACATACAGGCAATTTCCCATCTAAGCCTTGTGGCAGAGAATTTATTCCCTTTTATAGCAATCTATTCTTCTTCATGGAGATGAAAAATGGGAAAAGAAAGGCAACTATGACCTCAGCAGTACAAGGTTACTAAATGGCTGGATGTGGCATGAGAGCACTGGTTTTTAGGTTTTGTTTGCTTCTGACACAAGAGTGACCCCTCACACATTCCAAACAAGTACTGCTTACCCATGAAGGTACTTGAAGAGACCCTACCTTGCTGGTTTGGGACTATGAGGTCCTTCTAGAGGGGCTGCAGGACACCAGTTCTTTCAGTGATTTAGCCCTGGCTGAGAATCCTCCAAGCAGGTCTTGCCGCTGTCTTTCTGGAGGGTCTGCTCCTTTTTGGCCCTAGGTCCAGAGATGAATTTTGGATACTCATTTAAGTGAAAGAGGTACTTTTGAGCATTACCTTAGCAGATAAAGCTTTTTCTCATGTGATGAGTCACATTTTAGGCAGTGACAATGATGTTACTAAAGAAATTCTGCCCATGTAAGAAATACAGGCATAAATATCTGTTGGTGGTGCCTTTTCTTTGCTCTGAGGGGAAAAAAGATGCCAAAAAGACAAGGAAAAAAAATAAAAAGAAAAGCCAGACATGCTAAGCAAAGTGTACCTTCTACTAGTAGACAAGAACCTTTCTTCAGCTTTTATTATACCTGCATATGAATGTCATAACTAAACATAAGGCAGTTTGCATTTTTCTTCTGTCTTACATCCCATTCCTTTGATTCACATGTCACTTTCATCAAAAGAGGTCACTGGTAAAAAGTGGCATCAGCCATTACAATTTTGGCAGGCTGACAGTCAATTTTGTCACCTCCTACAACCCACACATCACATTATAGCATGATTCTATCATCATATTCAAAGCTAGCCAGGATCTGGTGCAGGCTCTGGAAAATTAGTCTTTAGGATATGGCTCCAAACTTAAGTAAGCAATTTTATATAGAAGAATGTGAAAAGGAATAGGAAATAATATCATTCTGTCTTTTTTCAGCATATTGCCAAAGAAGTGTTCTGATCTCTTCTTTGTTGTAAGCTGAATAAATCCTATGATTGGATTTTACAAATAAAACTGAATTTGAAAGGAAAGTCTGCATTCCTTGAAGGCCAAAACAATCAAGATTATTGTGTATTTTCAGATTCCTCCAGACCATAAGACCTATTACTGCCTCAAACTTAGCATGCAGAAGATTTGTGCCAGTATATAAACTGCAACATATGAAAAGCCTTATGAATCAGTGCAAAATTAGATATAGTAAAATGGTGAAGGAATCATCCTGTAAGTAATCTTTGTAATTTCTAGAGATACCTCACTGAATGCTAAAGTTATAATGCATATATCTGACCATGACTGTGATAATATGTCTAAGGAGGCATATTTCCATTGAAAGAATGAATTAATTTTCTTTATTAAGGCAGAGTTAGTTAGAAGATGGTATCACTTCCATTTAAACAGAAGACAATAAGTAGATATGAACAATCTGAGCTCCAAAACCAATTTTTTTCTGAGAAAAAAAAAATTTATTTTAACAGAAACCTCAGCATAAGGAAGACAGATAAATTACTGTTAAAATTTTCGTTAATTCACAAAATTAGTGAAAATTGTCAAATCTTACACTGTGAAGAGGCAAAAATTATGAAAAGTGCTAGATTCAGCTGTTGTCTGACTACTATTACAGAGCTCTAAAGAAAGATGTACTACTCTTAGCTGTCAAGATCCCTGAATGACAAAGATAAACTGAAGAAGTTACCTATGAAAAATATCTGCATGCTTCATTTTGCATCATGGGAATATCTGAATAGAAGTGAAACCCAGGCATTGATCTTTTTAAAATGTTACACATGACTTAATACAAAATAAAAATTCCAAGTGATATCTATTGATCTGTACATTCAAACAAATGGAGCAACTGACACTGCCTTTGGAGGAATGAAAATCAGTCCTTGGAATTCTCTCTATGCCTATTAACTACACTGGGAGTTAAATCTGCTCTCACAGTGCTTTCAAACATTTTATTACAAGTTCCAGGCAAAAAAAGACCAGCGAAACCAAACCACCTCAAAGAATAGTCCTGAAAAAAGGAATCTCTTCCTATTAACAACTCTCCTAATTATTGGGAAAAATAAGTCATGCTTCCTTTTGTGTATTCTTATGATTTAAGTACTGCACTCTTTAAGATTGAAAATAAAATCCTTTGAATAAAAATCTTATCAAAAGTTTGAGAACCAATGCATATATCACATTTTTTACTGGAAGACAAATATTTCCTTGAAGAAAAAAAAAAGGGATAAACGGTAAATCAATAATAAATATAGGATATACTCCCCTTGTAGCTAGAGAATGTATGAGACAGGCTTGAAATCCCTGTACCCTCTGGGGTTTACCATAAATACAGCACCTAATAAGCCCTGGCCAAAGCCAATGTAGCTAAGAAGCTAACTGGACACAGGCTATCTTCTTTTCTGCTGCACTCTTAATCTTCTTGCTTAACAGTGCATCATGGTATTCAGTTCGCTGAAGTGCTTTTAGCATGCTCAAAGTGTGGTAAAAATACCTAAATAGCCATTGCACATAGAAGAAAAAGGAAACATTGAAGCAGATTAGTCATTTTACCAGGGTCAGGCACGAACTTGCACCTCTATTGTCATCAAAATACAAGTTTTGTTGTAATCTTATTATTATTTACAGAATCAAATCACATGAAGAGGTTTCAAACATTTGTTTAATTAGTCACAGACTAAACAAATATAACATTCATTAACTTTGGATGTCCATAATTATTAACATATTCCAAATGGCATTTTCCTTTTAATGTCTGCTACGTTTCTTTTGCATGTCTCTTAATTATAAATTATATAACAGCATAAATATTATATTTTTAAAAGGCATTTAAACATATTGCTTCACATTTTTGAAAACATGAAGGGGCATAATTTTGCAGAAATTCTTAAGAGATATACATATTTTCTAAAGAGAGATTACATTTAAATTATATATATTTTCATTGCATTATGGTTTTTTACACAGAACTTTACCATTTTTAATAAACTAGCAACAAAATTACCTGTTCTAAAAAATTTTAGTAATTAAGAATTTCGTTTTTATGAGAAACAGTTGCTCAAAATGGTGCATAAAATATGGTTTGTATGTGGCTATTGTTTAAAGTTTCCTGAACTGGTCAATTTAATCCATTAAAATTTCACATAGTAAAAGAAAAACTAACTTGCTTTCGAAGATTCTTCTGTTATGAGGAGATGTAAAAATTCACACCCAGAAGAGAAGAACCTACCTATTGTCCAGACCTGCATAAATAAGTGAAAATACTTTAGATATTAATTTACAATTTACTCATTCAAACATAATTCTAAAAACAGTGTGAAAGATTTGCAAGAATTGCATTACTTTTAAAGTAAATCAGGTCATAGAGGGTAATAAAAAGGGGAGGTTCTAAGCTCTTGCCATATCTAACAGCTATGAAATAATCATGCCTGGAGGGATGTTCCCAGTTGCAAAACTGAAGTCTGGCCAACTGTTATAAGATTTCCTTCATAACTATCATTGGAGGGAAAAAACTTGCAAGCTAATGAAAATTGTTGGTTCATTCTTACAGCTACTACTATGGTAGCATAAAGATTAGAAACCATCCTTGCCAGATGATAAACACCAAGGAGGGACATTTTCAATACTTCGATGTAATTGCTAAATATGTCATTTAAGGAAGAGTTCAGAGGAGTAGGTTCCTGTATTTCTTGATGCCTTGATGATCAGCATAAATCAATTGTAAGCTGTTAGCTCAAATTCAAAGCTCAAAGTGAAGGCAGAGACTAGCAATACATAAAGTGAAATTAAGGATAAAAAGAGACAATTAAGTTGCAAAGATCCTTGCTAACATAGGCTTAATCTACATGACATTAGAGATACTTGAAACTGAATTTACCTACAAACTAAACCATACCTGATTTTATAGAGATTTGTATAGGATGACCCAAAGCCTATAGAATGTCAATATCATGTCCCAGTTATAAACTATAATATATTTTACTAATTTATAGGATATTCACCCACCTAACACTTATTCTCATCAAAATCCTAGCTAAGATGGCATAAAGTTGTATTGCCTGTAAGTTATATTGCACTAGAAAATGAAGGAGGAAATGTTTTTTCCATGTCTTAAAATAAGAAGAATGAAATAAAACAATGTATCAAGTTCCTAAAATGAACCCTAAGAGAAGAACTTTTATTTTCATTCACTCAAAAATAAGTTCAGGACTGCAAAGAAATTAAACCTCTTGAGATCTCAGGTATTGTATTTTTGATTATTTATTAATTAAATATTTTCATTTCCTGGTTAAACTACAGATACGCTAAAAACTTAAAATCTTATCTCTAAACATAAATTAAATGCTTAATATCCAATACATAAAAGATTAGACACTGGTTTATTCTAAAAAGAAAGAAGTTGCTCTCCTCTGACTTTTTGTATGAAAAGTGGAACTGTGTATGGTGTAACTGCCAAGACTAAAAATAACTTAGAAATATAGTCTACAACATAAAAAGAAAAGGTGCTAATGACGACAAAAAAATGTCACTGAAACAGACTGTGCAACGAATTTCTTTAAGGCACTAATCAGACCTAAACCTGATTAAGTGTCTAATTGGCCTGATTACTGATGGCAAGAAAACATGTGCTATAAACCTGTTCATGGTAAAAGAGCCATAGAGGCTTCAGGGGAGCTGAAGAGGCAAGATGTTTAGAAAATTAAAATCAGTATTTTCTAGACCAAAATTAGCACCTGAGATAGCAGATTGCAAGAATGAAGATGCCTCTCCACCACCAAAGGCATCAACAGGCCAGGTAGGGTTTTTCTTGTCTATTATAGACTCGTTAATACTATCTTTTGTTTAGAAGGTATTTATGTAAGTAAATGCCAAAGGTTAGAATTTCAAATATACTTACTGAACATAGTATCAATCTCTATTTAGAAAAATGAAATAAATGTCTTTATTTTCTTCCACACTACCATCTTTTCTTTATGAAGAAAATACAGTTTTCTCCTTTTGAAAGTTGCTTTCCAAACAGGGCTAACCTGAAATAGTACAGGCTTATGACAGGTTGTGGTCAACATTGCAAATGGAGAATTAGAGATACAGGTACTGCTGCTTTTCATATGATGATATATTTTTCTGCATCTTGTTTCCTTCTGGCAGGAAATGTCAGTGTGTCCTTTCTGAATATTAGCATGTCATGCAGGTATATATCAGCCTGCTTCTGATAACCACCGGAAAGAAAAAGTAATTTAGTAGCTTTTTAAAGAAGTCTTTCTTTCAGCTTGGTTTTAATAACATAAATCCTCTTTGAAAAATAAAGTATGTCAGATTAGTCTACAGTCTATATTTTTCTATAGTATTTCTTCACTGTAAAAGTTAATTCTTTTCTATTTAATTAATGGAATATTTTAAACTGAAGCAAAAGGCTACGTACTCTTTCTCTCATTGCCTTTGAATTTTTATCTTTTCCCAATAATTTCCCAGAAAGTGTTTTTGTTTTTTCCAGCTTGACGTAATCAAAACTTTACAAGACAAAATGGCAACAATTTATGGTTTCACTAAATAATTAGGGAAGTGAAAAGGGTTCTTTATCATCAGCCTGAGCTATTAATCATTCATGCTTATTGAAATCATTCATGCTCCTCCATTATAAAGTTAATTTTAAGTAAGTGGTTTCTTTTAACACATTCACAAAAGTTGAGCATATACAAAGATTGTGACATAACTTCTGGGAGATTAGATTTACATATACAAGAGTTCCATTAATTTTACAGCTTCAAGTAAAATTGATAGAAGCAAAAATGTTTGTAAGACAGAATCACTTCCTAGAAATGATGTTTTCTAAAGCTCATAGGTTTGTACAGCCTCAAGAAGATGAGTGGTTTAACCTGGCCCAACTATAATTCTGATTTGATTTATCACTTACAAATAAGACGAGCAGGAATATCCATACTGTCATCCACAAAAAAATGGCAAAAATGTCTGTGTTCAATAACCTTTATATACTGCAGATCTACAGGCATTGTTCATGCTTCTTTTACAGTTCCGTTTTCTTGTGTCAATAAAATACTGTTTTAAAAGAAGAAAACTCTTGAATATCAACAGGTTAGTTCTGTGCAGGTTGATATCTCACTTGGCAATGTGCTCTGGAAAAACAGATATATTTAGATTTCACTGGAGACATAGATTACTGTTTTGGCGAGAATAATTTCATACATCAGCACAACATTCAGATCGTATCACCATCAGCCTCCACTCTTCAAAACACGACTGAAATGGAGGCATATGAATGGATTAGGGATTAAGACATTTCCTGCCTGCAAGGAGATACCATCTAAAGAGAAAAAAAGAAAGTACGTAATATTTGGTAACTGATTAATATACGAATTAATGCACTAATGTATATACTTATGCTATTAGGAGGGAGCCTGAAACAAAGAAAAAAACCTTTACAACAAAACCTCATGCAAGAACCTTGAGTATGCACAGACTTGAATGGAATTTTAATGTGTGTGTATATATATATATATATAAAATTTATAATTTAGTTCTCTATATATGTATATTAGAATTTCAGTGTCTGGTTCTCTGAATAAAAACAGACAGGAAAACACAAATATTTTCATAGAAAAAAGCAAACCCCAATTTATTCTCAGAAACACAAACAAAAAGAAGGTCACTGACCTAGGAAAGGAAAAAAAAAAGTGCATGAAGACCTGAAAGCTCCTAATGTCAAATAATTTTTCCATATGTTGATGCAACCTAACATCCTTCTGCACACCAGAAAAACTCATTCTGTCTGGGCTAGCAAATGCTCATGGGCTTGATTAACACAATGCTGTCATGTAGTAATGTGAACACCTACGACTCCCCATGGGCATCTCAGTCCTTCCTCCAAAGGCCACTCTGTTAAACCTGAGATGAATCAAGGTACAGGTACACAAGGATTTGGTTAATGGATCTAAGTCAGCAAGTGTGGGAGGAAGCTAATTTTTTTTCAGTGAAATTTGATACCATCTCAGTATTTCGTAGAGATTGAGATCTGTCACTGTGGTAAGGTAGCTCAAAATATACCAGGTGTGTTAGCCCAGCAGAGGGTTCAGGCAGAAGCACGACTAACTCAGAGGTGCACATCAGCTTGTGAGAGGCAGCGCTGAACAAGTCAGCTCTGCACACAGGCAGCAGCAGAACCCTCAGCTAAGCAACTGAGTTTGCACAGAGGATGTGAAGAGATCAGTATTTCATTTCAGCATCCATCACAAGTCCTTTGGCAAATCCATCTGGAAACACACAGAACACCCAGGAACAATGGTCAGTGTGTGGTGACTCAATCAAATTCCTACAAAAATCTTGCAGACATCAAACCACCCTTATCCTTCTCAACAATGGCAATCTATAGTTTCTAATCTTGTGTATTTTTTTAAGGATGAAAAGAAAACAACAAATGAACCACAAAAAGCAGAGGCGAATAATAAAGCAGAGCCTGTACCAAAGCAACAAGGTCAGTAATAAGCTATTAATGAGTTTTCAAAGATTATCTGGACACAGTATATGTATACTGTATAGGATTGTAAATAAAACTGTTGTTCTTCCTAGTGCTCTGGCAGGAGCTCTTATTTTTTATTTGTGGAAGAAATTAAGATCTCTGAATTGTCATTGACCC
Source organism: Callaeas wilsoni (assembly GCA_013398955.1). Classification (NCBI taxonomy): domain Eukaryota; kingdom Metazoa; phylum Chordata; class Aves; order Passeriformes; family Callaeidae; genus Callaeas; species Callaeas wilsoni. The sequence continues at coordinate 92,295 of VWPU01012418.1, read as the reverse complement.
CAGGCTGAAGATTTGTTAGAAGTATAGGAACAGTATCTGGCGATAACAAAAGGCAACCAGCTTTAAAGCATGCAGTCCCTTCATGACCTTGCCCCCTCTAATCAGTTAGTCTAGGAATCTCTGTTTCTTCTTACTGCAATTTAACTCCTTAGAAATCTTAAAACAGAGGTATTTAGTAGCTTAAGGAAAAAAGAAACCAACATATTTTTAATGTTTCTTTTAGTCATATTTCTCATATGTACCAGAAAAGACAAGACAGACTTTAAACTATCTGATATTCAAATACTTCACTGAACAGTCATTCAAAACTTTAAAAAAAAAAAAAACCAAGAAAAAAAAACGAACAAGAAAAACAACAACAAAAAAATCAATGCCATTAAAAATATTTGCCATCACCATTCAGAAGTCATTCAGGACTGGTACATGGGAACATAGAACTCAGGGCAGTAAAATAAGGTAATTATTTGCCCAAGCAGATAATGGTTTCTGAAAACAGAGGCAGCTGCTCATGGCTGTCCTGCCCCTCTCTTCCCCCACCTCCTGCAGCCAAGCCTATTTTGTGTAAACCAGAGCCTAAATGACTGCTTACAGCTGCTACCAAAACAACGGCTCAGGAAGGGTGAAGCAACAGCTACTGCTGGGCCATATTCCCTCCTCCCTCTCTCCCAGCGTGAGTGGTGCAGCCCTTTCCTTTTCCATCCTCCAGTTCTGGAAAAAACACAGTCCAGTTTTCCTGTCACTTCATGGTTTTCCTTTAGGAGAGCAGTTCAGGTCCATTTCATTGAAGCAGCAAAGCAAAGACTGAGGAATCTCCAGCTTTCTGTGGTAAAGAATAACTAAGAAGAGCAGAGCAACTCAAAAAAGGTTACAAGAAAACTTTCATAATACTTATTTGTGTTTGTGTAGTCATAGCAAGTGTCACCATTTCTTTCCTCATATAATGAAACTTTAAACAAAGTCCACTTAATGCAATTATCTTGTTATATAATGGCTGCAGCATGAAATCAAGGGAAAACAAAGTCTGACATGAATTAACTGTAGAAAAAATTGGGGGGAAAAAAAATTGTATTAGGCTTTTTAGCAACACTAAGTCACAGATGCTATCCCATCACAGAATGGAGTATCAGTATAGAAATTCTTTTTCTTTCCATTAAAAACTTAATCTAATTTTACAGATTAATATAACTCATTAAGATATATTTTGGGATACTAAACTACATTTTTTTTCCTTCTAAAATATAAGTTGTGGTATAGTAGCAACTACACCCTTAATTAATTCAGGAAATTATAATAACACAGGCTCCATGGGTTTTGGGGGTATTTTTAAATCCGTAGTTCTTTGGAAGGTATTTCAAAATAGTCTCATTTTCAAACACCTGCAAGACACTAAAGTTATTAATGAGTTAGATAGACAATGGCTATATAAGCCAGAGAATTTACACAAGGACCACACCTCAGGAGAAACTTAGGAATTTCACCATCCTGAAAGTAAGTCCCTATCATCTGAGCCAAATATGTACCTTCTTTATCTTTGGACAGAAAAGGGAGGATGGTCTAAAGCAGTTCACAAGAGGGTCTAGATAAAACTTCTGCAAAATTTTGTGAACTTTGTGTCAGATCTAAAATCATGTGGTTATCTTCCGAAAGGAGAAAATAAGAATTTGTGTGAATAAGGAGAGGATGAGAGACAAGAGAAAGCATTTTATGCTATATGTACAAATTTGGAGAGAACTATTAAAAGCACAGCCAGGACTCAAATAGCGTTAAGGCAGATCAGCTAAATGGAGAACTTCAAATGTGTTAGAGAAAGTCTTTCTAAGGTCTCTTGTTACTTTCTCTGGTATAATCAAAATAAAATAGACCAGTAAAACCCTTAATCATAGTATCAGTTTGCAGCTCCATAGTGCTAAATACAAATCAACACACTGAGTAGAGCTTATCTTCACCCCCCTTCTTTTCACATGACCAAAAAAACCCATTACCTTCTCCCTTTCTCCATGTACTTCACAAAGCAGCACAATGTTTCCAGCACACATGAGAATCCAGCAGGAGGTTCCATTGGAGCCTGTTTGATTAAAACTTGGCCACTTAGGTCAGTCAGCAACACCTGGTACTTTTGGCTTCTTTGTTGGCTACTCATCGCCCTATCTCTACCTCCTCAGTTGCCCTCTCTCTCACTAGCTTGCTTTGTGATTAATACTCTGCATAATTAGTTCACTCTGTAATTAATTCCCTGTGCTTAGTCAGTTTGTTCCATAATGGATTCATTTTTTTAATTTATTCCCTTAATTTTTTTGTGTACTTCACAAAGTGTGATTCACCTAATTACAGGTTCTCCATGATATTGAATCCAATTGCTATAATTTCTTTGCATATTTATCACCTCACATAACTGACTGGCTATACAAATGCTTCCCTTGTTTTACCCACTGCTATTCAACAGCTCTGTTGGTGGTTATGCTCTCTAGAAGGACACATCCAGCCTCTACCTGCTAGCTGGTGACTGTATTATCATTCTCTGTTTTACAATTTCTTTCATCCTCCTGACAGATAATTCCAGTTTGATTCTTTACAGCTACATTTTAGCACTTCTCTGAAGTCTGTCCTCATCTTTACATTTTTCCCTTACTAGAAACTAACCTATTTCCAATATTCTGGGTTTTGATCTTCTACTAAATCAACAAGTGTCTCAAAGATGTTTTCCAGAATCACAGTCACATTTATTCATCTTTTACTGAAGTGCATGCTGACATTGCTTTGTACTTGGTAGGACTTGAGTGAGAAAGTTAAAGTAAAACTATCGCAAGTATTTCTACACATGCTGCATTTGCACCTCTAGATCATAAAGTAGACAGAACCTCCCTTCTGGGGGATTACCATGTTAATGTTCTGTGATATTTAGTACCTTCAGAGGCTAGGTGCTTTGGAAAGTATCTCAAGCATTGCAGCACTGCAGAGGAAGAGCTGCTCAAAAGGAACTTCAATCCACTCCAGACTCCCTCTTCTGTTTAGGGACTTGAGGAACAGTCACTTTTCCACAAAGAAAAAAAGTAAAAGCAGAAGCTGTTGATAGCTGCCCCCTCTCATATATTAGCCTACCTGTTATACCTTGCCTCTTTCACAGTAAGAGAGTTCAAACCCATATCTCTCACACTGCTGTAGGGTTGCCTAACTACCTGTGTAAAACCTAGACTAGAGAGGTGTGGGAGGCAGTTCTTTGGCCTTCCTAGCCTCTGGGCCATGGTGCAGGAAAGAATGCAAAACCCTGTGGAATCCGAGAAGTTAGAATGCAACAAGGAGCATGTAACTGACCTAAACATGGATCATGGAATGAACCTAGAAGTTATTCAAAAGAGTAACCATGTAGGAAGAATGAAGGACTTTGATTTCAGTATGTATTTATATTACAATTGTTGAATATTTTATAAAGGGAGAAAAAAATCCTCCAAACAGGTATTTGACCCTATTGCAAATAAATAAGGCCCAGAGCCAAAATCTTCTCAGAGGAGAGTCTTGATCACTAGCTGTTATATAGAATATGGGTGCTCTCCCTTCCTGGAGATAGAAATAAAGCAGATGTATTTATTCAGGGTACCAAAATCCTACACTGTAAAACCTTGGCTAATTCTGGTTAATGAGGTACCAACTAACTCTGCATGGACTACAATGGAGTTAAACCTCTGAGAAGGGTGATTTGAATTAAATGTGAAATTTTGCAGCTAAAACCTCCATTTGGCCTGTTATGAATTTGACTCTTAAGTTGCTCTTAAGAGGCTTTACAAAACCTGTCCCTTAGCACCAGAAAAATACAGAGTTAAATAAGTGGTTTTTATTTGAAAAAATACAAATTAAGTATGTGATTTTATAAGCTGCAGCCCAATGAACTAAACCTGCCAATCCAAAGAGAGTTTGAAATAATCTTATTCCTTGTCGCCATATCCTTTATGCTCGTCACTGGCACTCAGAAAACAGGCAGCTATTATTCCCATAAAGTGTTTTTTTTAAAAGATTACCAAGGACTTGAATATGTTTAATCAGCTTGCTTCCACTCCTGCTGATGTGAAGTCTTTTAATTCCTCTCAGATCTTCATTCTTCACATGAGTGACAGGTCTAAATGCTAGGAAAACAAACTCAACTTCTTCATACAATCTTTCTTTATAGAAAATAAACTTAAATAATACTTTTGTTAGCCACTGAAGTTGAGGGCTAAGATCGACCTACTTACTGATTGTTTTATTTCACCCTTGCTGATTTCTGAACTTTTTTTCCCTGCACATAGCATTTGTTCAAAAAGTGTTGCTTGTAAAGTCCCAAAGGGGTGCATTTTGTAATGTCAGAGCTGAAGTCTTTTCTCTCCTTCATCAATAGGTTTCCTGTGCTTTTATTTTTTCGTGAGATTGTCATGACCCTTTAGCTATTTTTAGAAATTTTGGGTAGCTCAAGAACATCTCTGTGAGGCAAAGACAATCAGGCAAAGGGCTAACGATGTCAGAAGTATCACAGGGAGTTTGTAGACTGGTTCTCTTATTCCTATTCTATCACTCCAAATGCAAATTCAGTCTTTACTCCAGCTATTCAAGACAACCTGCTCTCTATGTTACTTTGCAGGCAATACCACTTAAAAGCCCATTTGAGACTTCTAACATATTTCCAAATGTTTAACACTTTGCAAAAAGAGGAAATGTCCCCAAAAAATCCCTGGTTTTCAGTGCTTAAAATTACGTTTCTAAGGCATATGTGTCACTGTTAAAAAGAACAGATTACTCAAACATTAGTCATTCTGCCTTCTAATAGTGGACTCTACCCATGTCTTTATACAATGTTTCCTGTTTCAAACAATGCTGTGTACCCTCAAGTGTTTCCATGCACCATTAAAATTGCCACCAATTAACTAAATTAATTTTATCATATAAGCGTATTTTAGTTTAAACCCAGCCAGCAACCAAGCCCCACGCAGCCGCTCACTAACTCCCCAACCAGCAGAATCCGGGAGAGAATCGGAAGGGTAAAAGCTAGAAAACTTGTGGGTTGATATATTTTATCAGTTTGTTAGGGAAGGCAAAAGCCATGCACACAAGCAAAGCAAAACAAGGAATTAATTCACTTCCCATTGACAGGTAGGTATTCAGCCATCTCCAGGAAAGCCAGGTTCCAATCCTGTGCAACAGTTACTTGGGAAGATAAATACCATCATTCCAACCTTCCCTCCTACTTCTTTCCCCCACTAGATATACTGAGCATGGCCAGTACATAAAGTGTCATATGGCCTGGAATATCCCTTTGGTCAGCTAGGGTCAGTTGTTCCAGCTGTGTCTTTCCCAGCCTTCCGTGCATCCCCAGTCCCCTCCCCAGCATGGCAGTATGAGCAGCAGAAAAGGCCTTGGCTCTGTGTAAGCCCTGCTCAGCAATAACAAAAACGTCTCCATATTATCGGCCCTTGAGTTCAGCACAAATCCAAACACAGTCCTAACACCCGCCACTGTGAACAAAATTAACTCTACCCCAGCTGAAACCAGCACAGAGCACAAACATTAAGCTACACAAAGTTTTCAAGCAACCATCAAATATACATATTCACCAGAAGAAATATAAAGTATTCCTTTATCTCTGTGTTTTTGTCTACCATGACTAATTATCTCCTGTGTTTCTGCCAAGTGTTGGAAAACAGATCAAGATAGTTCAGGCCGATCAAATTTGCAGGATTTTTTTCATTATGAAGGAAAAAAAAAGAACAACATTAAATGTTCTTTAAATAAACATTGCCTACATTAATCCCAGTAATAAACATCAGAACTGAATATTAACATTTACAATTGTATTAAATACACAGCAACTCAATTAACTAAATTTAGTACTACACTATCATTGTGTAATCATACAATAGTTTAAAGCATCAGTGTTTTTAAAAATTACTACGTTTTTGTAAAAGTCACTAAGAAGTTAGCAGTAGGAGAACGTATTTGATCATATATTTAATTAATATAAAATAGACATTGTTCTTGGGTGTTCTGATGGAAATACTGCTTCCACCAAAGATAAAGAAGATAAAAGTGAGTCAATGTTTTGTCAATCACCCTATAAAATTATATTGGGGATTCAAAATTAAATGAGATTATGTCAGTTGATGATTAAGTTGAACTAAAATGTGCTTTTCAAAAGAGAAAATAAGAAGGAAACTCTTTGCTTTTTATATAAGTAACTGCTAGCCATGACAAGTTCTGCTTTCACATACACCCAACCAGTACAGATGGGAGAACATAGATGTGATACTGCTCAGACTGCTAGTGCAAGGCAATGGAGCTGGCTGGGAATTCTGGGAAAGTCTTCCCTTCCTGAAGCAAAGCAAAGCAAAACCACTTTCCTGTTCTGTACTCAGACTGCTACCATCCAGCTGCTGACATTTATTTATGTCTTAATATCTAAAAACTAATCTTTTATTGACATTTTGCTTTGCTTTTGGGGGGTTTGTGGTTTTTTGGGTTTTTTGGGGATTTTTTGGTTTTTTTTGTTTTTTTCTTGGTTGGTTGGTTGGTTTTGGATTTCTTTGGTTTTTGTTTGTTGGGGTTTTTTTGCAATAAGGCAAATATGTTTGCGATGATAAAATTTTGAAGCCACTCTAGTGACTGAGAGGTCTATGTTTTATTAGTTTCTGGAAGAAAGTCACTTCAGATTGCCTGACTGCTGCAGAGGCACACCTCCTGACACTGAATAACCAGTAGGGCTGGTGGTCTTCACAGTGCAAAATGCTTTTCTTCTGTCCCTGACCTGCTGCAGCTGCTTTCTCTGGCAGCCTCTTCCCTTGCTCTAAACAGCAGGCTGGCATCTCAGTCTCCATACTGACCTTTGGAAGGAATAAGAAGAGGGAGCTGTCCTAGCCAGGCTGGAGAGGTGGTAATTACCTTTGGCAAGTCCAGGGCTTTTGAGTTACATCAGTAACAGCAAAAATAGGACTGGGAAGTAGAAGAAATGATGAATTAGTGTAAAATTACAGACTTAATCTGCCCTTCTTTTTGTTGATTTCTTACTACAGCAGAAAATAACATCTTAACGCTCTTCTGCTGGAAAGATCATGATAGTGTTTGTGGCCAAGGAATAAGATTTATCTGAGTGGATTAATGAGGTTTTAGAGTCCTTTGCTGATTTTATTGTCTTTTTCCAGAAGAGAAGTCAGCAACATCTCTTTAGTCTAGCTCTATGACAGAGATTTTTGGATCCACCAACACTTACATATCCTGGACTGAGAGCTTTAGTAGAATCAAAATGACTATTGCAAGAATGACAACTCTTGTGTTGTGGTTTTTTGTGGTTTTTTGTCTCCTGGCAATCACAAATCTGCCTGTAACAATAGCTTCTTCTCTGGAAAAAGGTCTTCTAGGACTAATGCCTTCAGGTTTAGGATTGTGGAGTTGGTCCTACGTGAGCAGGCTGAAACTAAAAAGAACTTTGCTAGCTCTTCCAAAGTTATGCTTAGCCCCACAACATTCTGCTTTTTGAACACTCTGGGCTCCTGCTTTGAAGTGTTTATCAAACAACTGTAAAATAAACCCAAAAATTCAAGCTTTTGAGTTGCAGAGGTAAAAAACCCTAAAATGATGAAAAAGGCTTAAGATCCACAGATAAGAAAAGCGTTCTCTAGTTGCTCTTCTAAAAGAATGGAAAATATTCTGCTACAGGCTATTCTGCAAGTGTATGTCTGTGTGAGACTAGGAAATCAAATGAATTTGGAAAGACTATCAACGGTCTCTGTCCAAAAGTGTGAAGTTAAAACTGAAGATAAAAACTGCTTTATGGACAGACAAAAAAGGGAGCTGGACAGCTTTGGAAAAATTTGGATAAAGTCCTCCAACTTACAGAGATCTTTTGGCTGCTCTAATCTAATAGTGAAATGCTGTTCCAATGTTGTCTTACTAGAAGTATGAAAATAGGGGACAAGGATCAACGATGAAATTTTAATAATACTAAATTTCATCTGGGTGCATCATCAATCTAGGTTAATACAGATAAAAAACTGAGGCCACAAAAATAGCCTATATAGTTGCTTTTTTCCCTGGCCTAATTCTATCCCAAAAGAACCAAATCCTGTGGAAAAATGAGGGAAATCTAAAAGACTAAGAGAGTTAAACAAATAGGTCTTATAAATTGCATCTTGCTCCTTGCTCCTTGGGGTCCTAGGCAGATCACTGGTATGATGAGGTTTCAGTGGGCCTCTAACTTTATTCAGATACATTTGGAGGGATTCCATTAACCAGTGTTTTTCACACAAAATAATACTTCCACGGCTGTCGCTTTCTCCTTCCATCTCGAAACAGAACCAGCAATACTTGTCTCAATACAGTTTTAAAATACACTATCCTTACAGGAAGGCCAAATATCTCGAATGTGTAGACACCAGTGAGCTGCTTTCCTCAACTCCCACTACTAATGCATTGGGAACTTCATCCACCTATATGGCAGTACAATGGGAATGCAAATAATTCTGAAAAACTCAAACCCCTTCTTTTGTTGAGTAAGCATGCATCTGTATGTTTTGAAAATTGCATTCATTGTTGGTGCTTTGGCATCGTTTTGCCTTTTTTCTCACTCATGATTTCACCACCATGACCAAAGTTATGCAAAACTGTCCTGCAAGCCTGCCACCTCCCTGATGGATCAGCATTTATTCTGGAAACCTACTGTTGTAGTCTAAATTTTCCCTAAAATGACTACCATACTGTTCTTAAGGGCATCCCTTAGGGCCTGTTTTCATAAGTTAGAAGATTATGAGCTAGAGTCAAGCAGTGAAGAGCAAGTGGTTTGGTTTTTTTGAAATGTGACCATGCAGAAAGCCCTCTCAATTTCACACAGAAATGAAAAATTAAAATTTGACACACAGCTAATAGTGGTGCTAGGCGCTGATATCCTAAATCTTAATGCAAATAGGCACTGTACTGGTCCTAGAAATTTATGAATCCTTGTATCTGAAAATTTGGAATATTCATGGAATTACAAGGTTTTCCTTCAGTCTGAGTGCAGTCAGCATTTAATGGTCAGTGTGGGTTCAGACACTAGATTGAAAACCTTGAGAATATCTATCAAGCTTAGAAGCCATTATCCTCTACACTGGAGTGTGTCTGTGCAAGCACCATATATTTTTTGCTTTGACTTTTTGCTTCTCATACATGTTGTCATCCCAAAGATGGATTGTCTTATTCAGGAGCCTGTTACACTAAAGAGTGGGACTACACTGGCATTTTGTTTTCATGAAGAATGCCCTTCTAAGAAAACCCTCTTGATTTTCCCCTGATGTTCTCTTCTTTTTCCCACCAAGAAAACCCCCAAAACCCTTAAGGAACTCATAACTGGATAGCTTTATAATAAAACCAAACCAGAAGAATAACTCCACGAGTCAAACTACTTTACTCAAGCTGCTGATTGTCACTAATTTCAGTGGATCACAATACACTTCATTCGAAATTTATCTGCCAGATATGCTGGATATTTATATTTGACAGATATAAATTGGATGCCATGCTTTCAGCACCATTTCACTGTTCTAATTGTTCATATCAGATTGTATCCTATGCTACTAGAGATACAACTAGGAGTAACTACTATAACAAAGAAAATTCCCAAAGTGAGGTGATTACAGAAATGTTGAGACTAGCTTTGCTATCACTTCTGATTGAGTACTTGGCTTTTTGGATGGTGGAGTCAAGGCAGGGAGAACTGGGAAACTACAAACCATGAATTCAAAAGGACGCAGAAACTGCAACAAGTGCTGGAATTTTTTACTCCTTTGATACAAATAACTCTTTAAATACGGAGTTTAACTATCAGAAAAGAAATCTTACACTATCCATCTAAAATATTCAAAGTTTGATTTTCTTTGAGCTGTCTAAAACTTAAAATACAGCACATATAACAGACTCCTGATTCATTTGTTGTGATGTTTTGCTGACAAGCTTTTTGCTCTATGTCATAATAATTAAAGTATTTGTGAAGGCTGAGCTTGTTCTTCCTTTATGCAAAGTGTCAGACTGATGAGAGCTATCAAATTATTTTTCAACATGAAAGTTTAAAACAAAGGTATGGGACTAGTTACAAAAAATCTTAAGGTCACTTAAATGGAAAGAGACCATACGATTTGTTTCAAACTCTACAGACTTCCTACTTAAACTCCTTTGAAAAAGTTACTAGTAACAGAAATAAATAGACTAAAGTACAACATACTCACATCCTTAATGATATATTTCAATATGTCATGGCAGCTGAAGCAACAACATCTTTGATGCAGTACAAACACTGAAGTATAAATAATGAATAGAAATTAGTATTTCTATTCATAAGCGAATAAGCTACTCTTCATTTTTCTTCCTGTATTTCGCAAGGCATTTCTGGACAGATCTATCCATCCTCTACCATGCTGCATGACTTCTTGCCCCTCATAAATACAGAAGAGCTCTGAACTGATCGTTGTTGAGCTGGCTACTGATGAATCTAGTTAAAACAACAAGTAAATTATATATTCTAAATGGTGTACTTATCATAAACATGCTGTGTACAGTTGGCACTGAAATAGATTTATGCAGGAAATTGTTCAAGGGTCAAGTCACAGAAGTTGTGTCTTTTAGTGCTTGTGTACTGAAGAAATAATGTCAGACAGAGTGTGATTCCTTCAAAAGTATTATTATAATTCTTAAAAATTTAATTTTCAAAAATTAAAACATTTTTTCTAGATACAGAATCAGCAAAAGCACCTGAGCCTTCAAAACCTGAAAACTCAACTGAACCAGCTAAAGCAACTCAACAGGAAGACCATCAACTCAAAGAGGGGAAAGAAGATGCTAAGTGAGTAAATTCAATTTAAAAATTTGAAGATTCTACCTGACATCCTGACTTAACAATTCTATGTGCCATATACCAGTTCTTTAAAAGTCCCTCCTGTAAGGATCTGAAGAGCTTTATTTCATTTTCAAGGTAGCATACCTATGAAGCATTCATGTATTATGTGCTTTTGATGGTTTGTTGTGTACATCATCCTAAATTGCAGGAATGGGGAAAAGGATCTGCTCAACTACAGTTATATGCTAATTTTAACAGTGCTCCTTCTTGATTATTACTATAGCTTAGCAAAGAAGAAAGTCCCAGAATGCTGCTCTGAATATCTAGAATGTTTGTCACATCATTCTGACTTGAAAATTTTTACCCTGCACATTTTTTTTCTGAGTTATACCATTAAATCAGCATTAGTCTCCACAATTAGAAGATTAGTACTATCTCTTCCTGAGAAGAGACAAATAAATGAAACAGTAATATTCCTTCAGGGGAAAACCTGGGGTCATTCAACCTTTGTAAAAAGCTGAGGTGACTGTTTTGCAAAAACAGAAATAAATATGAAGTCTAGAAAACAATAAACTTGGAATAGTCTACGTAATTTCAGAAGCAGAGATTCATAGATTCATGAAATCATAGAATTCTTTGGGTTGGAAGGGACCTTTAAAGATCATCAAGTCCAACCTCTCCACAATGAGCAGGGACAGCTATAAGTGGATCGGGTTGCTCAAAGCCCCATCCCAGCTGACCCTGAATGTTTCCAGGGATGGGACATCCACCACCTCTCTGCATAACAGGTGCCAGTGTTCCACCACTCGCATTGTAAAAAATTTCTTCCTTATATCTAATCTAAATCTGCCCTCTCTAAGTTTAAAACCATTGAACCTTGTCATGTCACAACCCCTGCTAATATGTTTGCCCCCATCTTTCTTATAGTCCCTCTTTAAATACTAAAAGGCTACCAATAAGGTCTCCCTGAAGCCTTCTCTTCTCTAGGCTTCTCAGCCTTTTCTCACAGGAGAGGTGCCCCAGCCTTCTGATCATATTTTTGGCTCTCCTTTAGGCCTGCTACAACAGGTCCACGTCTTTCCTACACTGAGGACTTCGGAGCTGAATACAGTGCTCCATGTAGAGCCGAGAGGGGCAGAATCACCTCCCTCGCCCTGCTGGCATTTCTTTTGATGCAGTCCAGGACACAGTTGGCTTTCTTGGCTGCAAGTGCACATTGCTGAGTCATACCCAGCTTTTCATCCACCAGCACCCCAAGTCCTTCTCCCTAGGCCTGTTCTCCTTCCCTTCATCCTCAGCCTATATTAATACTGGGAGTTGCCCCGACCCAGGTGCAGGACCTTGCAGTTGGCCTTGTTGGACTTCATGAGATTCCTGTTGACCCAATTCTCAAGCTTGTCCAGGTCCCTTTGGATGGCAGCCCATCCTTCAGGTGTGTCAACCACACCACTCAGCTTGGTGTCATCTGCAAACATGCTGAACGTGCACTTGATGCCACTGTCTGTGTCACTGTGGAAAATAAAGATCTTCACAGAACAGCTCAGACTGGAAGGCTATTCCAGAAGGAATGAGGTCCAAACTCCCACTGAAAATACTGAGAGGTTAGAGTCAACTCCCAGGTTAGATCAAGGCACCCAAAACTTTTTTCAGTATAATCGTGAATCTATATCATCAGGAATGGAGTTTCCATAGTTTCTCCGGGCAATCTGGTCCACCCTATGACCACTGTTATTATGAAAATTAAATAGAATTAAATTTTCCTTTGCTTTAACTTGCTTCTTTTGCCTCTCACACTCTTGCTGTGCACCTCTGGTGCTCGTTCTAAATCAGAGTGTGTAGTTAGCACTCATCTCTTGCAAGAACCCATTGTGGATTGGTGTTCAATTTATTGTCCACCAGGATCCCCGGATCCTTTTATGCAAATCTGTTACCTAGACAGTCAGCTACAAGTCTTTACTCTCACATGGCCTACTGCTATGCATGATGAAGTTTTGAGATCACTCTGAGTGGAGAAAAACAGATACACTCAATACAGAACAGGGTAGAAGCTCCTCCTGCTTGTCTTTGCCTTCTGTTATTTTGATTATCTTAATGACACAAAGAAAAAGTCTTTCCCCGACATGGAGTTAATTTATAGAGATGATTATCTACTGCCTCCCCTTTACTAAGACACACTTTGAGTCTGGAAAATAATCAAGCAAAATGCTACTGCACATGCCTCTATAAAATAATAGATGCAATTAAAAATAACTCTGACTAGAAAGAATGGAAAAGTTATAAATAACTTAGTCACTTCAATGTGAATCAGTAGGTCAAAAATGAAAACCTAGATAAGAATCTCCTTTTTTTGTCATCATACAGTATGTTATTCAGTGCTTACAGTTCCACTGGTAAATCTTGTAACCATGGTTAACATAATTGCTATGTGCTTATGAAACAAAAGGGTATGTTGCTTATTAGCAGAAACAAAATCTGTCTGTTAAAAGAAAATTAAAAATATTTACATTAAACATGCTTTCTCAGAGGTATTCTGACTCAGTGTCATGTGTGTATCCAGATATACCTAGTCAGCCTAATTCGAGCAACAGCTTCTAAAAATACAGTAAATATTTGGTAAATTCTACTGTCAAAACAGTTACCCAGTAAATTCTGCAGTAGCGTCTGGAAGGCATGGCGCTAGTGTCATTGCACTGGCATGAAACTAAACTAACCAGATCTGTTGTATGACTGTCAGGGCTGGAGGGAGAATGATTTTTAAAATGTGCCTTTAAGAGAATTTAATTCATTGCTTCTTAAGGTTCATGGAAGTCTATTCAGACACCATTCCTGATCAAGGTTACTGCCTTATTGAGTCTATGTGTTCCAATTTGCTCACTAGAATATTTTTAGGGAAATCAACTGCCTTTATCACCTGAGAAAAGCTGAGAATTTGAGTCAAATAGATACATGTGATCTACAAAAGTAGCACTAAATGAAACATACTCAAATCACTGTCTAGCCCTGAGGCCAACTAGAACAATACAAAATGCCTCCTGAAGAGTTTGGTCATTGCTAATTTCTAGGTATTTCCATACCTGGGAGTTATTTGGAAAAGCTCTAGTTTTATTAGTCAAAGCCCTGTCAAGGACTGTTAGGACATCCAGAGTCCCGTTGTCCAGGAATTTTCTCTGTCACTGTTTAATCCATGTTTGGATATTGCTCAAATAGAGATTAGTAATGAGTGCTGTCCCTTCAGCAACACCAAACTGCATGGTGCAGTTGACAAACTGGAGGGAATGGATGCCGTCCAGAGAGACCTTGACAGGCTTTGAGAGGTGGGCCTGCACCAACCTCATGGAGTTCAAAAAGACCACATGCAATGTTCTGCACATGGGTCACAGTAATCACCAGTATCCCTACAGCCTGCATGATGAACAGATTGAGAGCAGACCTACAGAGAAGGACTTGGAGATATATTGGTGAATGAAAAATTAGGCATGGGATGGCAATATGTGCTCAGAACTCAGAGAGCCAACTGTATCCTGGGCTGCAAAAAAAAAAAAGTGTGGCCAGGAGGTCGAGGGAGGTGATTCACCCTCGTCTACTCCACTCTGCTGAGATTCCACCAAAAGTGCTGCATCCAGCTCTGGAATCCTCAGTACAGGAAAGACATTGACCTGGTCTAGAGAGAGCCACAAAAATAATCAGAGGTGGAGCACCTCTCCTGTGAGGCAAGGCTGAAAGAATTGTGATTGTTCTTGCAATTCTACAAGGGGTAATGATTTTAAAGAGAGCGGATTTAGACTAGATATGAGGATGAAATTTTTTGTGATTAGAGCGGTGAGACATTGGTTTGTCAGAGAAGTTGCAGATGCCCCATTGTTGGAAGTTGTTCAAGGTCAGGTTGGACATGGCTCTGAGCAACTTGATCTAGTGGACAATGTTCCTGCCCAAAGCAGATGGGATGGACTAAATTATCTTTAAAGGTCTCTTGGAAATCAAACAATTCTATGATTCTATGATATTGTTATGGAAATCAAGATTGACAAAATTACTGGTAGAGTTTTCTTAACTGGAATTTCAGACTTTATCCAGATATATTTTAGGTTGCATCAAGGGCTCTCTGCGAGAAGAGGAGATGGGAGCCAAGATAACCCCAGCACAAGCAGTGTCCTTACCAACAAGGTTCAGCCTCACAGGGTCTGAACACAGCAAGCAGAGCAAGATCTGAGCAAAAGGCTCTATCAACAAGGCAAAGTGATGGACCAGGTTTAGAGTCCATCCAGGGAGTCCAGTCAGGAGCAAAAAAGACAGGGTCAGAGACAGGACTGGAGACAAGGCTACAAGACAGGTCCAAAGGCTGTCTAGGAGACAGGACCGGAGACAGAACTGGAGGGAGACACACCTAGACATAGATCAGGCAGTGGCCAAGGCCTCACCTGAAGTGGACAACAAAGACCTATGGGCATACAGTGTGAGTGGAAGTCCTGCTGGAACTCCCAGGACAATTAATTTATATAGACTATTTTCTTATGCTAATTACCTTTCAAGAGTCAAAGTTTAATCAAAAGTCACTTGATCTGCAAGAAATCATCAGTATGCCCATTGACTCTGAGTAACACACATAATGAAATAAGATTCATGGATATATATTTTTTCACAAATCATATACATCCACGGCTCATCAACCCTCATGGAAATGTTAATAGAAAAGTTTTCATCTTATCTGCTGTTACTGTGACATTTAATTTTTAAAAATGCATCTGCACAGGCTCAGGTGCATAGACTAAGGAAGAGGGAAGGAAGGCAGTTTTACTGCTTGGAATAGCACATTTTTTAATTTCCTCTCAAAGAGCTCTTTTTTTTTTTTTTTTTGCTTGCTAAATGAATGACAATTTTGACAAATACTGCATTTGCTCCTAAAAATTCCCATAGAAATTGTTTGTCCACCAAAAAATTTTAAAAAGAAAAAAATAGAAAAAGTAAAACAACCTGCCTTTCCCTCTCAGCACATCCTCATTTTTCAAAATACTTCAGTATGCGGTGATGGACATTAATAAAGAGCAGAGAGACACAGCACTAGTCTCAGCCACCTGAACACTATGTCTGAAAGAAGAAACCCACAAGAATGGATGATGTGCCAAGTGCTGAATTAGGGCCTAGTGACTGAAACATTTAATGTCTGTTTCCTAATGGCTTGAATAGAATTGCACACAAATTGGCTCTGTCTGCCAACATATTTTTTCTCCCCTCTATCTTTACTGATAATGTAACAGAGCAATAGGTAATTTTCATTAATAGCTATTTGCTGAGCAATAATGACCTCTGGAAGGGTGGGCTGAGACTACCCTGTCTCTTCACAGCAAGAAATAAGGGAGCAGAAGAACACTCAGCACCTCATTTGCACTCTAATAGAAGACAGGGGAGTCTTATTAACAGGGAACTAGCACAAAGCTTCAAGGTATGAGACAAAGAAGTTGCAGCAAGTCCTGGAAAAAGTAGAGTATGGAAGAAGGTAAACAAAGCATCTGAGAGCACAGCTCAGAGAAAATGGAGGAACACAAAGAGCTTCTGTGACCTCTTCTCTCCTCTGTGTCTTTTAAAAGCCTTTAAACCCTGTTGAATTTGTAAGAGTATTTCATCTTCCCAGATTACCAAAGAGATTACAACGTACTATTTATACTACGGCAGAATGCTGAAAGCCGAGTCAAAGATCATGAACCCTGCTGTGCAAAATACTGCATAAAATAATAATCCATATTTGGAGGCTAAATATTCAAGACCACATAAAGGGGAAAAAAACGCAGCAGGTAAATGGGACTTCCTATGCTTTTAGATTTCATCTCAAAATCTTACATATTCTCGGTTATGTGTAGCGAGGAACAAAAAATTATATCTGATATACCACCTTCACAATCTAGCTATTACAAACAAAATATGTTAATATAAAAAGCAATAAAGAAATTGTAATAAAATATTAGATTTATACCAAAAAAATAGCATTCCTACCCAGGAAATGTACTTGTCTGATTCTGATTTTTAAAGGCAGAAACACAGCTTTCAACATTTTCAAAAAAAGGGAGCTCCAGTACCACAAACTACCATATGACCATGGGTGGTGCAGGCAAACTGAACTTCATGCTTGTGGTTTGCCTTTCTCATAGCCACATCCTATTACTTAATAGAATCTACCAGTCCTTCTATAAAGAAGACTTTATTCCTCTTTAATTTGGCTAATAGCAAGAAAAGAAAAGAAAACAAAACAAAACAAAGATTAAGAGACAATTTGCTATGTGGTGCATAGCCAGATTATTAAAGAGAACTCCTGCTGGTAGCATGTTCTTAGTGAGTAATGCACTTCATTTACCTCAATAACCTCGACCAAGAAAATTACTGTGCTTATTAGTGCTTGCCATCCACTAGTTACAACATATCAATTCACCAAGTAGATGCACCTTAGAGAAACTCTGTCCTATCACAAGTGCAAAATCTCAGCACACTAGTGAAACAGACCCAGTATCAACCCTCTGCAGGGTCTCTAGAAATCCTTGATTACTGTAGGAACACCAGGGATGTACGAAAATGACACTCATGGCAATAAACTCCAGTCAAATTTAGATGAAGTAAAACAAGGCCAGTGCTGGGCCTTACAAAAAAATCCCAGTTTAAACACAGTTACAAGTATATTTTATGGAGGCGCTAACACATTTCCTTAGTTGTTTCCAGCTAATCACTGCAGTACTCGAAAT
This sequence comes from Callaeas wilsoni, assembly GCA_013398955.1. Lineage (NCBI taxonomy): Eukaryota > Metazoa > Chordata > Aves > Passeriformes > Callaeidae > Callaeas > Callaeas wilsoni. The sequence continues at coordinate 74,745 of VWPU01012418.1, read as the reverse complement.
CGTAAACAGATGGAATGTATCCAGTATATTTTTTAAGACTGACTGAAAAGACATTAATGTGTTAAAAAATAAAAATACTTTTCTTAGCACTTATATTCCCTCTGCTTAGGCCTTTTTTTTCAGAGCTTGTCACTTCTACTTCTTGGACTTGAGTTTCTGAAATTACTACATTGAGAACCTGCAAATTAAATAGAAAGGTGATGGTGTGCTGCCTGTACCAAAATGGATTAAACTTGCTGTAATCTTTGCTGAGATGTATTTTCCTAGAGCCTTTAAATTCTATCCAATCTGCAGGATGCAGTTACCCTTGCTATTTAATGTCACTCACTCTGCATGGCAATCAAGTAGGTAGCTTGAAATTAAAAAGTAGTGGATTCAGAAGTTTTTCATTCAAGATTAAATGAAGTGAGGAAAGGATAGGAATGTCATTATACACACTGAAATGCTGCTTTTTTTTTTACCCTTGGATTATTTCAAATCATATACCCATAATATTCATATATATTTATTGCTAACTGTATCAATGGAAGAAATTAGGGTTTTTTGATTATGTAACAGAGTATAGTTTTTTATAATTTGCCACCAATTTATTTCATTAATTAAAAGCAATTTCTGTGCATTTTGTGTATTTTACATTTACCTTATATTTTTCAAAGTACGAAACCTTTTTGTAAAGGAAGAAATTATAATTTATTCAAAATGATATCTCTGCTATTATATGTTGAGTCATTTTCTGGGGAAAAAGCAAAGCAATGAGCACTGTGACAGGTACACTACTATGTGTAATATAAAACATTTATATTTAAATTGCATTTTTATTTAAATCACATTTGTACCAAACATTTGCAAATATATCAGGGCCTTTCTTGATAAATCTAAGAGGCATATAAATCTAAGACATAATGCTTGTCATCATTTAGTAAAAATAACTTGATTATTACTTCATGACAAACGTAAGTATTCATGCCTATGTTTAATCTTGTCCAACATATTTTATTAAATCACCCTGTCTCCAGTTATTTACTCTTTTTCCAAATCTTAGCAATTTAGGATGAAAACATCCCATGTTGTACAGCCCAAGAGAGGAACGGAGGAAACAGTGACAGGTGGAGATATGAGGGTCCGATGAGAAGTCAAACACTGGCAGCCCAGTTTTATCCAGTGCCCTGGGTAAATATACTCAGGAGAAGAAGTGTGATGACCAGTGTCTGCAAGGAACAGGCTTACTTTGTTGCTGCATTTGGAAAGGAATGTGTCAGGATCTTGCAGAAGGGGAAAGGATGGTCTTAAATAGCAGTAATTTGAAGTCATCTCAGAGGAATAGGTTCTTTCTCTCCAAGTTTCTTTGTGATCCCAGGAAAGATGAGAAATTAAAGCATCTACTGGAAATTAAGTTTTTTACATTTGAGACTTTTTTCCAACCTTTGAAAGCATTCACAATGGGAAAGTTTATGGCATTTCCATTTTAGTTTTTAATTCTCTGTGTATTAAGAAAAACTGAAGGATAGAAAATAGGAAGATGGGTTTGTGCTGTGCTCATGAACTCTGTACAGCACCACATCATACTCTGATTAAATTATTTTACATAGCCATAAATTATAGGCTTATGTACACAAGGTATGTGTTTGCATTTAAATGTTAAAATGTTAAAAATTCCTGACAAGTGGCAGATGCCCCAGACAAATTTAATTACGTACAGATAAGAAAGCCCCAATGACAGAACAGCACCAGATAAGGAAATAAATGAGAATGACTTCCTTAGACTACTATACTTTTGTTCTAAAGTAATTAGTATTAGAAATTATTTTGTCCTTATTTTTCACATCATAGTAAATAGCTAGTGCAATTAAACAACTTTATAATACCAGTTACCTTAAGGAAAGGTGATTTTTTCATAGCTAATTGATACTTTCAACATTCATATTATTTTCTTTCTACTACTTTTATAGTTCCTACTGGAGAATTTTTAATTAAAATAAGATCTTATTCACATTTTAATCTGGTACCTCAGTGAGAGTTCCATGTGTTCAGCATTGAGACAGACTTCTCCTTAGAGAGTACTGCAAAGAAGATTACAGGATTCACAGATTGTTGTGATTGAATAACTAGGAGGATTGTCAAAGAAGCTGCTGTGAAAAAAATTTGAGCTAAAAAGCAGGAATCTCTGCAGCCTAGATTATTAGACTTCAGTCTGCATTGCGTCAAGAAGTTTATTCTGAGTTCAATACCAGTAGTTAAGTCTGAAAGATAGTGCCTTCCTTGAACACTGTTGCTTCCATATCTGTTTTGCTTTATGAATACAACATGAGATCTGGGAAACGGATGATCTCTGCATCTTTTTTCAAGAACACTTGCTTAGGGCCCAAACAAGCTGATTTCTGTACAAAGATTCTGAACTAAGGAAAAGTAATGAATTCCAATGGAAAGATTTATTTATATGTTGTCTGCATGAAGGTCATAAATGCTTATGGGCTATTTTTGCTTATATATACGTAAAACCAAATCCAACCCAAATATTATGATATCGCTGTGCTTAAATTAATGAAACAGGTAATAATATACATAGTAAGACAAAGGAACATCAGTTTAAAATAAAATTGCTTTGTGAAGAACAACTCAATCCTAAAATGAAATTAAAAGAAAAATGTGTTTTGTTCTGTTTTATTGCAAGGAAAAGTTAATATATTAACCTTTTCAGTATTTCAAAAATGCAGCAAAAAGAAAAAGACATAATCTTCTGTATCCGTAAAGATGGGTCTTTATCAGACACTTTCCCTTGCCAGGACTGGTTCAGATTAGATACAAGAAAAAAAAAAATTATCACTGAAAAAGTGGAAAGGCATTGAAATAAATTGCCCAGGCACGCATCCGGATATGGCACTTGATTTAGGGATAATTATGATGGTGCCGGGTTGACTGTAGGACTAGATGATCTTGAAGTTCTCTTCCAACTTTGGTGATTCTGTGATTAAAGGAAAAGATGATGGGTCAGAGAAAGACACTTGTTTCAAGACTGTTAAGGAAAATTAAAATTTAATTAAGACCTTTTTGAAAGTCCATGGAATCTAATGTGTGAACAGCTTGTTCCAAGACTTTATGATAATATATTTATATTGGAAACTTACTTTCTTAGCACTTGAGCTGTTAAGACTTCTGGAAGAAGAAGTAAATGGTAAATATACAGGTTAAGTCACTTATCCACTTCCCAAACCTTTATATATTTCAAGTTAGTTTGCTGAAAAGGATTTCCTGTCATGCTGCATACATTCTTTTGCTTTCTTGGGAATCACAGCCTACCGCAGTCTTCATGATCTTAGCTAACATAATCTTGAAGTCTGTCACACTTGTTTCAACTGCTCCTCAATCATAGTAAAAAGCTGCCTAGAATTCTGGTCATTAAAGGCCTAGAAACTTTCTTCAGACATTTAACTCATGCTAATTCACCGTGCTTCTATGCACATTTATTCTTCTCACAATACTTTTTCTCAGCTCAAATACCTCTTTTCCCATGGTTCTCCACCAAAATTTGAACTTATAGACAATGATGTTTTTATGTCTCAATCTGTTTTGTTGTCCTTTTCAAAGTCATGTTCCCAGTAGCCTTGGCCATTCTAAGCGACTTTCTAGAGCTTCCTACAGGAATTCACCTTTTGAGTATAGCTGGTCAGAGTAACTCTCACATTGGCCTATATCCCAAAATTAATGCCTACTTCCCTGGCAGTATGTCACATGCATTCTACAGTTACATTTGCACCAGGGTTTTTCATAGCCAGATGATGTGCGGCTCATAGGCAACTTCCCTTTGACTAAACACTTGGATATTTATCCTTTTGTCACCTGCAACTGATGATCCCAGCACTGGCAAAAGAAATGCTTACAATTTGATTCTACATGTCTGCAGTATGGGACATTAGATTTGTCCTCATTTCTATTACTTGGTCTAAATAATTCAAATTTTCCTGCATAGAAACCATTCCTACTTTTTAATCTTCCAAATCCAACGTCCTATTAAACATCATTAGTACACTACTACGTTTTGTACCAAAATCATGAAAGAGAATATTAAATCTCACTCCTAAAACCCCGTCAGCATCCTGTGCAGGTAAAGGAGAAAAATAGTCTTTTTTCAAAGGCAATTCAGAACAGAAACCTATCTCAGTCATTCTGAACCTCTCCTCATGGAAGCATTCTTTGGACTGTAAAGACATGGTAATAAAAATAGTGAAAGTTAGCTTTCTGGAATACCTCTGTTGCTGAACCAAGCAAGCGAGTAACATTGGGTTTATTCTATTACCAATTTTCCCAGTAATTTAGGATGGGTGATCTTAGGCTTGGAACTCAGGGATTCTATGGCATTACCATAACTTACTGGGATTGTCAGCAAAAACTGAGAATGTGTTTTTGAATCAATACATTTCATGACGCCTGGAATTACATTTTTCTGTCTAACCGAAATCTTTCTCATCTGTGCCATCATGTTTTGTGTATTATCATATCCTTCTGAAAATTGATTACCTGAATTAGAGATTGTCCATAATTTATTCAGAAAAGACAAATTTTTTTTTTTCAAGACACAGATTGTAAATGCAATCATAAATCACAACATCAGAGCTCAACAAAAGCATTGAAAACTCTATTGCAAGATCAAGAACTCTATTTCCATGTAATTAGCAGAAAGTGTCTTAAGTGCTGCAAAAAAGTAGAGTTATAACCAAAATCAGCAAAAAAGTGTTATGGATATTTTCCAGGCAGCATACATTTACAAAGTATATTTTCTCAGGGGTCATCTGGTAGATAAAAGATGGAATTGAACTCAGGTATTTGGTGTTCATGACCAGAAACAGGAAGGAATTAAACCCTAGACTGCAACTTAGAAAAGGGCAAACCTTCTGAAATAACTATTGCATTTCTTATCACTGTTTGTTTGAACTCTAAATACAGAAAACTTTCAAGCCACAGTACTTAACAGGTGTTGCATACACTAGTACACTCAACACAGTATTTCCATAGTCTATTTTAAGGTGATATTCTTTAATGATGCTATAAGTGTCTAAATCTTCTCTTGTGGCTTGGGGAGAATAAAGGCATTGCAATTTTATCACTAAACAATCAAGTTCAAATCTACAAGTTACAAAAATAAAATCTACAAATTAAAAATATCAGAAAATTACATTATTATTATTATACTTCTCATGTTACATATATTGCTATCTTTAAACAAAATATGTTTGAGGTAGTAACAAGACTGTGTGCGTAGTACATGAGTTGCAGTCCTGATTTTCATTTCCTAGGCCACATGAAATTGTTTGCACAGGGAATAAACCTTTCCACTCTGTAAAGGACTACATGGTGAGTAAGTAATATAGACCGAGGCCTATTGTAACATACTGCACAAAGGTCAAAGATAAATTGCTTAAAGAAAAAACATTCTTAAAGAATAACAGCTTAGAACCAAATCCTAGCACCACATGATGCGAGAGAAGGAGCCAAGTTTAATTAAAAGTGATTTAGAGAAGTTTAAATGGGCTTCATTAGCCCAGGGAATTTAAAGTACACCCCCACACAAAGTACATATACAATAAACATCCTCAAATTAGCAGTGTTCAACATGCAGCCTCTTCCATCTGTACTAACCAAAGAAAATTTAAAGTAAGCATGTCGTTACAAGAAAATAATGGAGTAGGAGGTCATGCAAGCCAAATGAGAAGTAGGGCAAGGAAAATCAATTTCTCATCAACTGTGGGGCAGATAACTTTAAACTAAGTCACATAGATTCTAATCAGAACCAAATGGAAACATGGTTCCTCTGCACTACAGTGCACCAAATTCACGATAGATGAGACTTTAACTTTTGTTGGAAAAACTCTGAAATAAGAGGAAAATCTTAAGCAATTTGTAGCTTATTCCTAGAAGGAAGATAAAGGGGGCCTTTGGCATGACATTTGTAGTAAGTGGTATCTAACTACAAGATAGCTAATGACCTGAGCAAATACAGCAACAGCAAAGACTAAGAATTATTTTAAATTCTTTGCAAAGCAAAGAACTAATTGTGAGATGTTAGCTCAAAACAAGGAAGGATGTCATTGCATTGCAGATGGCCTGAGCAAAGGGACAATGTGACACAAAAGGAACTGTGATGAGATTACAAAATGTATCAGAACTGTTTTGATTAATCTCCTGTCTGGGGAGTTTTAAGAAATAGACAGTATACCAGACTTAAATTAGAAGAATGACAAGCATATACTTCCAAACTTTTGCTTCTTCTGCTGCTTCTAACAGCATATCTCCACTTCATCCAATGGTTTTGTTGCTGAAGGATTTTCACATGCTTAAATTATACTTCCTTGGGCACTGTGATTTCTCTTGCGTCTCCAGAAAACTGCTTCTCAAAAAGCTACACACATCCCACTCTGACACTCTCCTTTTTTAGCTACAGCTCCTTCTGTTAGAAATTTCAAAGTAGGTTTAGGTCTTGAGGACACATGGTGTTTACTCAAAGATCTCTTTGCAGTGGTGTTCATTTCTTCCCTCCTTAAGGTACTGTAATGCCACTTTCCCCTCTACTCATATTTCGGAAGATTTTCTCAAGAATCCGGACATTTCAAGCATACATCACTCTTGGTCTGCCGCTACTCTTGCTGTAGCCACATCCCTACGGTACTTGGGACAGAGCTGAAAAACTGTTAAGAAAGAAAGAACAATTCCCTGCTGTAGTCCCTCTATTAGGCATAGCTTTCAGGATTTCAGTACAGGCGTGGCAGTTGTGAGGAGACCTTGAGCTGCCCTGTGCCAGTCATAGCCATTTCAAGCTATCTCTGACATCGGTGTGTCACATCAGCTGAGAAGCATTGAGTCAGGGATACAGAAAAAAATCCAGTGCCCTGGTCTCTACATAGAGGAAGTCCAAATGTGTGGCACAACTGCCAGCTGAGTGGCACTCAAAACCAACCCCAGTCTGCATAATCAGACAGTAGCAAGTAATCGAGGATGAAATTTCAGGTAAGAATAAGCACAGAAGAAGTGATCAAGAATCACTTTCACCTAGATTTTCTGTTTGACTGTCCAGCATGCATAAAACCTAATGAAAGCATTTGTTTCGGTGCAGAGTATGAGTTTGCAAGTGTTTGAAAATCAATAGTTCTCAAGTTTGAACAAATGCCGTGAGTGCTGGAATATCAGCTTAGTGTTACTATGATCCTGAGCAAACTCTTAGCAGAAAAATAAGAACCTTCAGCAAGAAGACCAGTGTTTTGTTTCCACTGAAAACAGATGCAATTTTTTTTTACCTCATGTTAGCCATAACGAACCATAAAAAACATAGATTAAATCAATTTTCCCAAAATTAGAAAGTACAAAGTAAGCATAAGTCTCTCCTCCCTCACCCGCATTTCCTGTCATCATTAGGATATTACCATATAACAACGAGCACATTTTTACACACAGATGTGAAGAGCATGCCTTGTAACTTAGTGAATACACCAGGTAAGCTCTAGGCCTTACACAGCCACCGTAGAACTTGGTGAAAAGCAACAGTGGGAAGCCATTAGTGCAGCAGGCTAAACAGGGCACCCTGACCTTCTCTGCTTGAAATAACACACAGACTGCTGCTGGCATGAGCAGGAGGCAAGAGCAGGTAACAGGTTTCCACTTAACATAAATTAAGTGATATGAATAAGCACTGTGCTCAATAAACGTCCAATCTTAATGTCTGACTTTAGCTCAGAAATCGAATTACCACTGTTTCCTTCCATTGATTTCCAGTACATTAAACTGTTTTTCCCTTTTGTTTCAATTAGTGCACAGAAGCCGGCTTTCCAAACAAATGAGTACACTGATGCCCAACTTCAAGAGATTGTCAAAAAATTGCGTGAAAGGGCAAATGTCTATAAGGAAAAGCTGAATGACCCAGTGATATCTTCACCTGAAGGAAGTCCTACAGCTTGTAAGTGACTTTAGAAATATCTGTGCGGTTGTTCAGCTTAAAAGTGAACATAATTTTGTGGTAACAGAAAATACTGTGATAATTTTTTTGTAATTATAATGCGTTTATCTACTGGAAAGGATCATTTTGTGCCCACTGAACGCAACTTATCCCTATTTCTCTACAGTAAGCCAGAGTCCTTAGGTACAATCTCCCTTTGAATGACATCACTGAAGAATTTGGGGAAAAACCTTACAGAGATAGTATCTAGAATCATCTGTGTTAAGAAGTTTTCTGTATTTTGAAATAGCTTCCAGATATGTTTATTCATGGAGATGACTCTGAAACATATGAAGAAACATATATATATTATGAGTGAATGTTAGTCACTTTGATATGAGATCTGCTGCGTAAATAAAGTAAATAAAATTTTAGCCTTGACAGAAATCTGGACATGCTGAAGACTTTAAGTCCGTGCTTTAAATAGACCAAACTCATCTGACATTAATTAATCATCGACTTTTGACAAAATATGAAACATAAAACAAATCAATGTTTTTCCTATTCAGAGGAAAGTTTGACTTTCCTTTTTCTTTCCACAAAGAATTGAGTGTGGTGATTTTATGTTCTGGCACTTTTTAGAAGCTGTTCATTGCTTATGTGTTTTTTAAAGAGCTGTAAAACTGGTGCCTGAAGAATAATAAATATACCAACTGACAAACTAATCTGGTTTTTTTAAATTATTTCTTTGCTCATCCACCTCTTCTGTTCCTTTTGTAGAACTTCCTGCATTTATTTCCTCACTTCTTATAGATCCAGTTTGTCAGTTTAGTGCTAAGACTGTGTATCCTAATCAGAGGTAAAGCCACCAGAATTAATAGGACACACGTGCAAATAACATTATCCAGCTCAAAGATGGAAGAACTGGGTTCAAAGGAGTGCTACAAGACTTTTATAAGCCTAGAAATGTACAAAACCGTACGCTTCCCACTAGTTGCACCTGCTGCATCTTGCAGATCAGGTCTCAGGTGAGGGGAGAGATCAGCCCATGGCACAGGGCTTATCTCCATCCTCACTGCATTCATTCTTTGCAACAGTCATATAAAGAAAAATGCTCACTTGCATAAATGAATGCTGAATTATGAATTAACATTTTTCTTGTCAGTCTTATAAAAGGCATAACTTGTAGGCACTGTCCAGGGAAATTCAGCAATATAGATATTGTACTCTGTATCATAAGTGCCCTGTTCATGATAGCAGATGAACATGTTTATATCAGTGATGATTTTATTTTTCAAGTGGTTTTCAATGTATTTAATATGATGAATTGTAACTTTAGTCACTGCTCAGTGTTTTTAGAAAATATTTTAACATGATTAAGCTTTTTTTTCATTTTAAAACAGGGTGTATTAATTGAGCCATTATTAAAATTCCAATGTTTTTGGTAATCTATCTGTCTAGCACCAAAGAAGCCTCCACCCCCACCAAAGGAAGAAAAAAAAGATGAGAAAAAAGATGAAAAAAAAGAAGAAAAGAAAGAGGAGGCAGAAACAAAGCCAGAGGAAGATCATTACTGTGATATGCTGTGCTGTAAATTCAAAAAACCTCCACTGAAAAAGTATAAGGAGTATATGAAGCTACCAGATACCATTGACTCATACACAGGTAAATTAAAAGCTATGTAATTGAATGGGGTAAAGTCATATTTAAATGACCTGGTATTACATGGCATCTGTGAGCCACCATAAGATACACATTCCAGTTTGCAATTCCCAGGGACACAGAGGTCCTGTCCTAAACAACACCTAAACAACATTTATTCCAAACAGGGAAAAGTTACACCAGTTTTAAAGATGGTAAGCACAAGCAAACCAATCAGAATTAGGACCCAAGTCTTCTGTTTCTTGATCTGGATTTTGTACCAGTCATTAGGGCCAAATAATTCTTTTGTCAGTTATAACATGCATGAGCAGCATGCAAAATGATTGCATGTTTCTTCAGATTCATTGAATTCCATACGCTCTCATTTTTGCAAATTCCTTGTGTGACTCCGAAGCAGGGTCCTCTTCTAAGAATGGGAGCGGAGTAACAACAAACATCGATGCGGTTAGATAGCGTTCTCCTTTATTGCTCAAATCAAGCAGGATTAAGTAGCATTTCCAACTAGTCACAAGTTGTCCACGCACCTTAACTAACTCTATGATTGGCTACTTAGGTAAAATCATGTGCCTCTACTGTTTACTAATTAGTTAACATGAGGCAAAAAAGTGTCCTCCCTCCTCCCAGCTTGTGGTTATCGCATCCCGTTAAACCTCCTCTTTTTCTTAAGGACACCTCAAGGACACTCTCAGCACTAAGTCATGCCAATCTCACAGCACTCAGGTTACGCAGGCCCTGCTAAGTCTGGCTTGTTCACTACATTCAGATACACACCATGTGCAGTCTGCTCTAAGAATTCTTCTACATGACTCCTATTTCTAAGCTATCTCACTTTGGCAGCGTGTCCAGTTACCAAAGGGGGAATGGCAGGTTGCTCTGGGCAGAAGCATTCCCAGAGACTGCAGCAGAATGACTGTGTCTAAAAGAACGACGGTAACTCCAAGTTCCTGCCTCTACATTCAATGTTTTTTTCTTTCAGATCGCCGTTATGTGGCATGGCTCATGCTTGTGACGATCGCCTATAACTGGAATTGCTGGTTTATTCCCCTGCGCTATGTGTTCCCATATCAAACCCCCAGTAACACAATATACTGGTTCGCCATCGATGTAATGTGTGACATCTGCTACCTGTGCGACTTAATAATTTTCCAGCCCCGAGTGCGGTTTATCAAAGGGGGAGATATAATAGTAAGCATTGGAAGTGGGACTTCCATGGGCATTAGCTGTGTGTTAGAGTATAGAAATTCATCCAATCTGACACTTCTTTTTTATCACTATGTCAAATCTATGTAACTTTTTAATTTATCAAAGGATACACATATTCTTCTTCACTGACCTTCCATTCTACACTGACGTTCCATTATCCTATGTAGAAAGAAAGATGCCCATTTACCTAAATTCTTAAAACTTGAAAAAAACAGATTTGAAAGTAACAGATGAGAGCAGCTGAAATAAGCATATAGTTCTAAACAGATTCCTCACTGGAATCGGTGATTATATCATATGTACTCTTCCATATATACATCTGCTTGTATGCTTGTGTGAAACTTTCAGCTTTCTATTTGCCCTGTACCAGAATCATAGACAGGGGCAGGGCATATTCTGCTAGGGTTGGACAGGAGATGCATGCTTTGTAACAGATCATGAAATGGTGGTTTTGTTTTCTTCCAAAATCACAGCAAATCCCTGTAATTTTAGGACACTTTGAAAATAATCTGAGATAATTTCTTCTGGGAAAGTATGTATGTTCAATTTTGATTCTTGCTACTATTTTTGTGTTATCTTTCTATAGAAAAATGCAAAATAAAATTGTAAACAAGTATCTGAAAAGGGGTGAAAGCTTGTCCTTAACCTACCCAAGGGTGTCTAAAACATTAACTTTTCTTTAGTCTTCTCTGCTTTTGATTCTTTAACTTCTTATAGAAAAAAAGGAATCCAATTCAGAAAAAAATAGAGTTTTGATAACTTCAGCATGACATTACTGTGCCCAACAGACAAAATTCAGAATTATATATCCTCAAATCTAATTTGGAGCTGGCTTTATTTCAGTGGTTTTACCAAAAATTTTATACGTTGTACATACACGATATTACTGATACCTTTACAGACAAAGCTGTGCAAATATAATTTCAATAGGTATTAAATGCAGTGCAGTGGAATGTATTTTTCCACACCAAGACATTCAGTAACTGGATCTTGCCTAAATCCCACAAAACCGAATTTTTATGAACAAAGTCTGTAATATAAGGAGCTCAGCTTGTATTTCCCTTGAAGCTGTTTCTACAATTCACAGATTTTAGTGCACAGAAATCATCTCCTGCCTGACCTCCTGCATTTAGTTCAATGTTTAAACTGATAATAGTGAAAGTTGGAATGGAAATATGATTAAGATATTAAAACTATTTTTAAAGTTTCCCTGATATAAATACAGAAAGTATAATAATAAATTTCTTTATATACTTGCGATTACCCTTTCTTATTATATTAGCATCAGTTCCCATGAAGAACAATTTTTAAATAAAAAGCTAATCACTACTAATGAATGCAGTGTTGATTATTACAATGCTAGTAATGCTAGCATGTTAATGCTAGTATTCAAAGGGCTAATTTTGTACAGCACCATTAGAAACACTCTTTGAATTTTTTATTCGAATCATTGCAGATTAATGCATTTTTTTGCCATGAAATTGAAGGGGGTTGGGTTGAGCATAAAGTGGTATAGATGTCTTGAGAGGGAAGTTCTGTGGAAAAAATGTACTTTTCTAGACAAACATCCAGATTTGAAAAAATCAGACAAACCCCTACCCTCATTTTTTCAAGTAGTTCTACTAAAATCTGATCTAGTGTGAGCTAGAATAATAAAAGTACTACTTCTCAGAAATATCTACAGATGTTTCTCCATTCATACTTTTAGACCATCATTAATTGAACTGTCATCACCCCTACTATACTGTTGAGTAGCAGAGGTTCATCCTTGACATTCTGTTCTTGACTGTGCCTTTTTCTCCTTTCATTATCACTGTAGTCAGACAGAGCAGAAACAGAGAAATTCTACCGCAGCACTGTGAAGTTTCGGGTAAGTAGACCCTGTGTTACTGATATCAATATGAAGTTCTGGCTGTACGATTTCACAGGAGTTTTTTCATTCACTGAGAATCACTGTTGGTTTAAGAATATCACCAGAAAGCATTGGCTAGATGGCATATCAGTGCTCACCAGCTGAAGACTGCCATCTCATAAACAGCCTTTAACTGGGAGACAGAATACTTATAAATGCAATTCTAAATATTATTTTGGAATTATAATAAATTAATAAAATAGAACTTGATTAGATTTTGCGAGGTCATCCCAGCACACTAAAGACAATAGCACCATTTGCCAGAGGTTCATTAAACAAAATTAAAACTCCTGAAGACAGATGATAACTCTAATCTGTAAATTCTTATGAAGTACCTCATTGTACTGAACAGTTCACCACTCACAGTAGCAGTCAAAAATTCAAACCAAGATTTTCGATGCTCACAGCACTTTGTAAAAACAAAGATGCATTTGATTTAGGAAAATTGTGCATGTTGTTCCTAAATGTTGGGGTTATTTTACCAGCGGAAGATAGGTAGTTTATTGAATTCCTGATGCACATACAGCTCTGTGACACTAAGCACACATCTCAGTTATTGCCCTCTCCTCTTCTCTGCTTTTGAACCTGCCTTGTTCAGAGAGAAATTTTTCTCAGTGACTCTGGTATCATTACTTAAATACTTGATATTAAGCTATCCAAAAGTGCAAGATATACACCATACAGTCAAATGAGTTCAACAGAGTCAAACTTAAAGCAAGAGACCTAAGTGGATTTGTATGGTTTTATTTTAAGTTCACACTTGCTGTATGTTTAGGGCTCTTGATTTCTGGAGAAACTAATGAGAGCTGAGTGTTCTCACCACATGCAAGATATAGATATAATGTGGGAATTTGTCATATGATTAAGTACTCATTAAGAGTTACTGATATTAATTCACTTTTGACTAAATTTTGCCTCCTCTTAGACATGTGTCTGAGAGCAGGAGATAGAGAGACCATAAGAGGCTGTTTCTCCTCAATCAATTTTTTGGTTTGCTTTGCACACTCTTCAGGTATTAATTGCTTCTTACTTGCATGGAATAAAAGGTAAGTGCTGCAGGCCGGTTGCTGCCAACACGATTTACACCCCTCAGAGCAAAGGCATTCCTGATTACGGTGAGACGAAACCCAGAGTTCCACATCCCTCTCTTACTCCCAAGCAATAACAGCAACAAAGCAAGATATCCTAGGATCTTTAAAAAGGAAAAGATAAATTTTCCACAGCTTTCCCTCTCTATCTTTGGAAAGAGTAAAGCTTGCAGATAAGAAGAGTAATCACATAGTTGATGGACTGCAGGGAGATATTGAAAATCTTAGTGGTATGGGAAGAAGAAGCATACAACTGTGATGGAAGAAAAAGTCTATTAAAAAAAACTCAAACCAACCAACTGACCGACCAACCAACCAACCAAAAAAACCGATCCAAATTTATCATCCTATGATGAATCTGTTGTTTGGAACACATGCCTTCTGCAGGTTGCAAGCAAGAAATCTAATTCATTGTGCTCCCTCAAATTGCTTTAGGCAGCCTTGTTTTAAAAGCCAAAAGACATATAAGAAGTGTTTGTATAGTGGCCTTCCCACCTGCACTCACCAGCCACATGCCAAACATTTTAGTCTGGTCAGAAATACAGTTGAAAAAACAGAATGTATGAATAATCAAATATATGAGACACTGTTAATAATCCACATGAAACTGACTGAAATCTCAGGCACAGGGGACTCAAAAGCAGGGCAGAGCCAAGCTGTTGGTGTTTTCAAAGAGATAATCTTACCTGCCAGTACTTAGGAAGCTACATGCTTAGCATGCTGACTCTTCAAATATTATCGCAGTCATGATTCAGTCTAAGCAGGTTTTTGACAGCAAATAAATATATTATGATTACTATGAAGCTTAAATTGACCTCTCTACTCTTCAACAGCTTGATGTGTTATCAGTGTTTCCATTTGACATTTTATACTTCTTCTTTGGATTTAATCCAGCACTTCGAGCAAACAGGATGCTAAAGGTAAGATCTGTGTTAGTGATGGATGGCTAACCATGCATAGATGGTTTTGCAATGCAATAGAAAGTTTTTTATAATATTTAGGAATATGACATTTAGAAATTGTAAAATATCTTCAGGCTAAGGTACAACATAACTAAATAAACAAAAAATATAAGTCATAGTCTAGCAAAATTAAGCCCTATTCTCTCATTTTTCTTCTGACTTTATTTTTTCCTAATTTGAAAAATTTCAATTTAATCAAAAAAATTTCTTTTCTGATTAAAGCTAGGTTTTTTCACATTATTTAAATTAGATTAATTTCAAATTACCTGCTTAGTTTTCAAAGATTAAAAAAAAAATCACTAATTAATGCCAGTGTATTTTCCCCTGCTGTTGCTTATGTCAGGTGTTTAAAAGCAAACGAGGTAATTTTAAGGACAACATAAACTATACATAGAATATCTATCAAGCACAAATCTAATTTTGTTATTGAGTACAAAGACACTCAGAGCTGTGTAATGAAAGGTCTGAGAAGGGATTGGAACACAGTACCTAGCAGGCCATTCTGTGGCTAAATGCATTTCTCTGCACATAATCAACATGTTGACAAAGAATTGGTTTTCATTTAAAGGTGAGGGGGGACACAAGAACTCTGACAATAAAATTAGGGTGTTCTTCACATCAGCATTCAATAAAACTTCAAAATTCCTTAAATCAGAACCAAAATAATATGAAAGAATGAAAAGTTAAATAGTACCTTGTATTAGGCAACCAGCTGTGTATTGAACAAAAACAAAGAAAAAAGCTACATTCAATCACTAAAGATCAACTGCAAATACTAAACAGGAGGAATTTGATACAGCTGCAGTTGATACCACGGAGTATCCTCTAGTATGTGGCTGTTGATACACGTGATCCCTTACTGGAGAATTACTAGAATTTCAGGAAGAGAAAAAAATGCATGTAATTCTCTGTGATCATGTTGCCCAAGCAATTATATATGTTTGAGGAAATAGAAGTCATTCATCTGCAGTAATCTGACCAAAACAGCAAGGTTATTTCTGTAATCAGATTAAGGGGACACTCAACATCCAAAAACCCTCTTAATTTAAATTTATCTTTGCTTTTCAGTTCACATTTTTGTTAAATGTTTGTCATGGTTTAGGACTAGTATCCTCTAATCTAGTACTCCCACTAAAACTTTATGCTGCTCCCCCTCCCCCTCCAGCTGGAGGCACAAAAGGCAATGATCACAGGTTGAGATAAGAACAATTTACTGGAAACAAGGAGACAAGAAAATGAACACTAACAACAACATTGCTACTGACAGAGGGTATAAGAAAAGAAATTGTTTACATGGAAAAACTCCGCAATAATAAACAATACCAGACAGCTGCCTCTGCAAGGTTTTCTCAACAGGAAGGAACACCCCTCTTCCTTGGAAGAGAGAGTTCCTTTATCCCACCCCCAGGAATGACCTGAGGTGGTATAGAATAACATGGAGTCCTAGTCATGCCCCTCCCAACTACTGCAAAAATTAACCCTGCCCTGGCCAGAGCCAGGACAATGTTTATAGAAAGTTTGATTACTGAAAAATCCATTTTAAAAATGTGTATATGAATTAATGCCAGTACTGTTATAAAAAAAAAAAAAGTGTACTGAAAAATAGTGATTGGATTACTTTCATTTGTTTTCCGTTCAGCATAACACGTTCTTTGAATTTAATGATCGTTTGGAAGCTATTATGGAAAAAGCATACATCTACAGGTATGTGCTGATAAAACCCAAGTAGCAGGCAAAGCTTGGCACAGAATGCATTTCATATGATTTCATGAGTTGTCAGTTAAGCACTGGGTGGAATATGATACATCTTTAATTGTTCGATTTAAAGGGGTTTTTATAATATCTGTCTTTAGGGTAATCATTAAAATAATATATATAAGGCTTCACTTACATATGAAATCTAGCTCAGTTCAGCTGGCCTGGTTCAGGCAAAATGTTCGCCAAACTGAGGCTGCTGACAAAAGTTAATTGATCAGAAGTTTCAGAAAGTTTCTTCAGTGAAAGAGCTAAAGAATACTTTCTTTAGGTTGCTAATAGCAGTTCCAAAACCTCAGTAGCTGTTTATTTGTACTTAGTAGGAGTTATGAGCCTGAGCCTGTGTCAACATTTTTCTTCAAACATGCTCTCCCCATGAACCTGGCACATACAGAAACTTGATCCTTCACTGCACTGACTACAGCTGGAATGAGGATCAATTCAGCACAGTTCTCAAATAGTGATTATAACTGTAGTCTGCTGAACTGTGTTCTCACCTTCTGCATTGACAGAAAGAATTTTGGATCCAACTCAAGTAGTCCATGGACATAGCTGTGGCAAGTTTCGTAGGCCGCTTAGCTGTCAGTGATGCTGCTAAGGTCCCAGGAACCCATCTACTTTTTCATCATCATTGTCAATGTCATCAGGCCTAGTTTATCTTGTGTAATACACCAACAGATCCTTTTCCCTGTCCCCGTTTTGGGGCATGTATTGTTCCTGTTCGTTAGTGCTGCAGAAATATGTTGGTTACCATCTTACTCTCTTTCAGAGATTATTGCACTTAAACACTACACCTGATATTAATACATTCAAATGAGATATTTTATGAAATTTAAAAACAAGATAAATTTCAAAAGGAGGTTCAAATATCATCTCTTTCATTTTTTCATGTACTTGTGAAATAAAACAAAACTTAAAAGTTTGAAAGTTCTACTAAAATATTTTTGAGATGCTGACCTTCACAAAACTTATTCTTACATAATAAGAATTTGTAACCTTTTGACCTATTGAAGATTCCTTTGTGGTTTGATTTGGGGTTTTTTGGTTTGGTTTGGTTTTTCGATTTTTTTTTAAATTCTTTTGGTTCAAGACTGAATTTCCACAAGATGAAGAAATATCTTGTCAGTTTCTGAATCTCTGCCTTTTCTAGTTTCTAATTTCATTTTGAATAAATGGGCCTTCATCTGCTTATTGTGCTTAACTTTTTCTAATGTTGATAAGCTTTAAAATTAATTGTTTTAAAATTAATTATTTTCCATATTATATCCTTTGCTTTTTGGAGTCATAATTCAATTATTTTTCTGTATCTCCTATAGTACTTGCAGTGAGTACTGGGAGATACAGTATATATAATATAGAAAGTATATCATACTACAGACCATTCTGAATCAAGTAATTAGTTTGTATGTAACAATACTGTTGTGTGTACACGGATTTAAAAGAAATGGGAACAAATTTAAAACTCATTTTCACCCAAATAAACAGTTTTTCAAGGGACAGAGTTATCAAAATATGGAACACTATATATCAAACACTATATCAAAATATGGAATGGGAAATGATTATTCAAAGGACAAGTTGAGAAGAGGATGTGTATATGTTCAAGATAGACCAGCTTTGAAGGATGTGATGTTTATTTACTTGTCAAAAAACAGGAAAGGTGCTCATTTAGAAAGGCTAAGACACACAGAGCAAGATCTCACTGGTCCTGCAAAATGTGTTTAGTAGCTGGATGGACAGAGCCAGCTACTCTGCCCTGTTAGAGTTTTTTAGCATGATATTGGTTGAGAACCACAACTGTGTTTTGCTGCTTGTGTCTTTGCTTCCTGGTCAAAGGCCCACTCAGATTTCCAATATTAAATCACTTGCAGAATGTAAACTGCAGAATCTAAATATTACGAAGTGAATCTATTTTCTAATTCATACTTCAGAAAACACTGACTCCCAGTTTTGCTCATTGACAAATGGAGAACAGAGGTATTTATACAGAAGAAGAGTACAAGCAGGAGCTAAAAAATCTTAAAAACCCCAGTCTTTTTGTGCAAACTACTGCATTTTATTTTAATATGGCAATCTTGATTTGGTTTGAGATTGGTATAGTCACACTTTGTGCAATAATGCACCAATTAACTAGATGATATCAAACTAAGCTTCTACACAGCAAGTGGATATACCTGGGGGGATTCTCTTCTCAAACTAATTAGTTTGAGTTTGTAGGAATAGAGCTAGCAAGAGTTACTTACATCTTATCTTCTCACTGTGATAGATTCAACATATGTTTAGAGAAACATAACACAGCAAAGGTTTCCAGAATCTTCCCTCAGGCCTCAGGAGTCCACTTTCATGGATTCAAACTTGAACAGAAGACCTAGCATGGGCAATATTGCAATATTATTAGATCACAACAGCTCTCTGCTGTTCTCCATAGCTTGCAATCCTAAACAGAGCTGTCCTGGAAGCACGCCAACTTTTAAACAGAGAAATAGCATTCATTTGTGAGCACCATAAAGATGAGTACACTTAGGTAGATCACCTAACAGCATGGAGAGGCCAAGGAGGACATGCAAAGGGACCTGAAGAAGCAGCAAACGAGTGTTTAATGAAGCAACCACAGAGATATTATCTCCCTTAACTTTGCTTATAGACCAAACTTAGTTAGATCCTATTAAATTTTCATAAAACCACTTGCTCAGTTATTCTGCACTGCATACTGCATTGAATTCTAGCTGTAGCAGACAAAATCATTAACTACCAGCCTGTGTTTAGGCAAGTCCTGCACTTATTTATCCCCTGCTCGTACGAATATTTCAATAGAGATCTAAATCCAAGAGATCTTTCTTTTGATCCCCATGCACTGAAAAGAGGATATACAATGAGATCATTATTGTATTAAACAGAAAGCTGCTTGGTGCTTAAGTAGTTCATCATTGGTATTCTTCAAAGAACTGACCATAAGCATAAGAACTGGGATTAGGAATGATATAACTCCTGCTGTAGAGACGAAGTCATACTATTTAGAGGATCTAGTGCAGGCTTTATACTTCAGGTCTTGTAAAGCAGTTCATTTCTGACCTCAGACATTTCTTGGCTTTGGTTCACAAGTTTAGAGCCTGTCTTGGATAGAGTTCGGGAAACACATAATTTTTTACCCTGTACCCTCATTAATATAGCTTCAAATTTCTGGAAATATTCATAGCAATTTAAAGTAGTAGACTATAAACTCCTCAAGGAACTATAATTTTAAAATTACCCCATGTCAAATATTCTAGGAAAGATATTTACTTGACCTTGGACAGATGTGAGAGATGGGTAACTGCCAGCTATTTTTTACATAGAATCAATACAGGTGGGGAACTGCTTAGTGGATGCCTAATATTAACATTGTTAATCCAAAAAAAATAATGGGTTCTACATTAACAAAAGGAAAAATGTTAGTTGTTTTACGGGAATCTGTTGACTTTTACAGGGTCATTCGAACAACTGGATACTTGCTGTTTATCTTGCACATTAATGCATGCCTGTATTACTGGGCTTCAGACTATGAAGGAATTGGCAGTACTAGATGGGTGTATGATGGCGAAGGAAACATGTAAGTCCTTTTCTTTTGCAAGAGATTTTTGTTGATTTTGCTCTTTCCTCCTTCCTCATCCTTCTCCCATGCCACTGCTTGCAGGGTATGCCCTTACTTTTTAAGTGCTTGGATGGCAAACTTTTATCATCATGGCTGCTGATTAGCAGCTTTAAATACTAACACATACTTGGAGGGCAGGTGCAGTGAATAATCAGTTCACCACTTTCAGCTTTTATATGTTTATGAGTCAGTTCTAAATACTAACATAATTAAACATTTAGAAAGCAACAAGGGTCATAAATTAAACTTACCGATTGCATATGCACATGGGAACTGTTAGAAGGATTGTATAGCAATCCCTCAAAGGAAGCACAGGGACAGTTTGGGAGTTTTTTCGCTGCCACACAGCATTGTGTCATTAAAGTGCAATATTTTTGTCCCTCTACACCATGGTGATCGGTCTGAAAAAATTCCAGCAGCTCTCTCTGATTTTTTGAGAAGGTCCTGCTTAAACATGTGGCAGTGTCTTCAGGGGAAACCCCTGGATATTGGCACAATTTTCCACAAACTCCTTGTGACAGCACTGGTTGGGTGCCAAGTAATGACCATTTATTAAAATGATGGAGAGGAAGTAAGAGATAACAGCAAAGTCATAATATATTCTGTGTGTAGTTTTATAAAGATATCTCTAGTAGGTTCAGTTGTATGAACATTCATTTCTTTCAAAGGCTATAATATAGTTAAAGCCACAGAAGTTCAATTTGTTCTTCGATTACATTCCTTGCAAAATCACATATATTATCCTACTGCTGTCATAAATTGCCTTCTAAACAACTTTTCACCTTTCTCTTGGAGATGTGCTCCTCTTGTTTGTAATTTTGTCAGACTTCACGAGTTTGGTGTCAAGTCACTATCTTGAAGGGTAAGAAAATGGCCTTTGAGAGAAAAACACACTTTGTGTAAACCAGCATTGATTTTTTTATAAGTAGGGCTATCTCTCGAGAAAAAAATGACAGGTCTGAAATTTCCACACACCATTGAAATACACAGCTTGAGTACTGCAGTCAGACACGTGCAAGCAGGGTCATGGAGCTTAGTAGGACCACTCATGTAAGTGAAGTTACTGATGGGTGTTTATTTGCAGGATTGAGGTTTCCAGAAATCTGACAAGAAAAATGCTGAAGCAATTTCCATTACAGCTATTTTTTGTTAATGTGATTCTTGGGAATACTTGCCTCATACCCAAAAAATAAGGTACATGAGAACAAGAAACCTGAAAACTCTGAAAGTAGAGTAGAGAGTTTACTTAGTCTTCGAGTGTTTTGATGCTTCTTCAGAACAGTCTAGAGAACAGGCAAGAAAGAATTACCTGTTTTTCACAGAGAAAAATATTTCACATTTTGCTTAGAAAAACTATTGGTAGAAATTATTTACTGGCTTTACCACAGACAATGCAGTTGTGCCCTCACAATGGCCAGGTTTTTTAATATTTTGTGATACCGTATCAATGAGAAGACAAAAAAAAGTCCTCAAATGAAGTCACACTGCAATCTCATGGAATTTAGAGCAGATTTGTTTTATACACAATGATAATAAAATGATAATTCAAGTTCTGGATTAAACCAAGATTCTGAAATAAGATGCATGTTTGGATATTCAAATATCCAAATACGAGAAGAACATTGACTTGTGGGAACGAGTCCTGAGGAGGCCACTCAGTTAATCACAGCACCTCTCCTACAAAGACAGGTTGGGAAAGTTGGGACAGTTCAGCCTAGAGAAAAGAAGGCACCGGGGAGACCTTATAGCACCTTCCAGTACCTAAAGGGGAGCCTACAAGAAGGCAGCACAGGGAATTTTCACAAGGCCATGCAGAGACAGAACAAGGGGGAATGGCTTTAAACTGAAAGAGGACATATTTAAATTAGATATTAGGAAGAAATTCCTTACTATAAGGGTGGTAAGGCACTGGAACAGGTTGCCCAGAGAGGCTGTGGACTCCCAATCCATGAAGGTGTTCAAGGTCAGGCTGGATGGGGCTCTGAGCAACCTGGCCTAGTGAAAGGTGTCCCTCCCCATGGCAGAGGGGTTGGAACTGAATAATCTTTAAGGTCCCTTCCGACCCAAACCGTTCAATGATTCTATGATATATCCATGTAAACCTCATTGAGCCATTAATCTACTTCATCTTGACAACTGGTTGATGAATGTATGACTTAGTTATTTTGCCTGCATCTAACTCATACTGGAATATATAGTGCCATGAATATGGAACCCCAAAGAGTATTCCACAATAAGCTGCATTTCATAAAGTATAGCTTTATATCCCACTAACAGCAAATGTTGACTATATGGGTTAGTCATTGCCTTAGAGAACTAGGCATGACATAAAATCTAATCATTAAATATTTGAGAATTTTTTCACGCAGAGAGGCATCGTGTGAACATTAATTATAACTGGAGATGCAAGTGAATTTAAACTTATCAGACAAGATACTTCTAGGTATATTCATTTATTTGGAAAGCAGATTTAAGAACAATTTGTCAGAAAAAGTGACTAGTACCCCAGCATACTTTATGGCATAGCAGTGAACATACAATTTGCTTTCACAGAGCATTCAGGGTTGACAATATTTGGAGCAAAATATACCAGTAGTCTCACAAAGAATGGGAACATATTCAGAAAGAAGATTAGGGAAACATAGATATTTAGCTATTTTTAAAAAGTGACGGTAAGAAGTTTGACAAGTAAACCAAAATTCTAGCTGTCAGATTAAATTGACCCACAGCAAACAATCTGGCACTGATTTAGTGGCATTAATGCTTTATGTAGAATCCCTGCTGTGTCCCTAAAATATTGCTAGTTATGGCCAAAACCAGTTCTTAAAAATGTCAACACTCTTAGGATTTTTTTATTTTCCTTTTCCAGACTAAAAAGAATTAAGAGACAGCAGTTTCCATTATCAGTTTGATTACATACATGTTCCTGAACAGGCACACTAGCTTGTGTGCTAAATATATAACAGCTACACACAACACTCAAAGCACAAGCAAAATTATCAAAGTAGCTCTTCTGCAAATTTCTTCAAGTTCTATTTTTTTCCAGTTCTTGTCCAGACTCTAAAGTGTTAGTTTCAGTCCAAGAATTGAGCTCTTTTGCACAGCAGCCTGCAGTCAAAGCCTTTAACTTCAGGTGTAAAAGGCAGTCAAATTTACATTGCTGCAACACACCCAAATTAGCCACACACAGTGTTTCCAGCATCAAAAGTGCACTTGTGAGCTTCAGTTAGGGAAGACCTCATTCTCTCCTAATGCAGAAGCACAACGTCACTAATGCAACACCAGAGTGTGGAGTCTATGCAAGGACAGTAGCAGGATATTGAAAAGGTCTCTTAAGTGGACAATTTCAACTACATGTGTTTACTTACAACCTGATTTAACTACCTAAGTAAAAGATCAATCTCCCTAATTCCTGAGGAAAATGGACAAATCCTTTTTAAGGGATTCAATGTAATATCATTGTTCTGAATTCTCCCAAGGAAGTATCTCTTTCAGCACTGTTAACAGAGAAACTAAAACTAGGGAGCTGAAAGTCTCATGCAAACTCTCCAGGTCAGCAGTAAATTTAGGCAAAACAAATAATTTCACTTTGCTCATGGTATACTTCTGCTGTTTGCAAGTCATCCACAAGCAGTCTGCAAAATTCTTTGGCAAATTTAAGACATCTATTTGCATCCCGGTTACGTTTCTCTGTAGCATGCTGCCTTCCTGTTCTGGGCACAGACGTAGTGGATATCTGTGAGTCCCAGAAAATGGTCACTGTACGTGTCTAGAACAAATCCACTCCTTTGGTATGCATTGCCCCGTGCACAGTGAGACTGGCAAATCTTGACCTGTGTCTCATGGATATCAGCTGTGCATTGCTCTTGCAATAGGTCTCACGTGTCGCAGTCACAGTGCTTGCTATGCAAAGACAGTTTTGTGCCTCCAGACAAGCTGTGAATGCACAGCCCAACTCATATGTCGGACTTTTAGACCTGCTACCCACAGCCACACTTTTTAAGTAAAAGCTTTATAGTTTGCTCCGCCGTTGTGTCTGAGATCATCAGACTCTCTGGCACCTGATGAACACGTCACTCTAGAAGAGGTACCGAGAAGGAAGTCATCAGTTTATAAAGGCTGCTTCTTTACTCTGCTTAAACCCATCCTTGCTGTAATCTGAGAGGAGTCAAATGTGATGGCCCTGAAACAAAATCTTTCCTGGGCTGAAATGAAAATGTGAATACCACCTCAAAAGCTGAGAGACACATACACAAAGACTTGATTTACCTGCACTAACCAAAATCATGAAAGAAGTTTAGAGTATTCTGAAATGGACATTTCTGGAAAAGATATTTCTGTTGGCATAATATTACAATGTATCTTATTTGCAGTGTTTCTGAATGTTTTCACACCTAGGATTTTTTTAAAGGAAAAATCTAGTAGTTTGATTGCCTGAGGGATAAACATACTCTCTGTGATGTGCAGAGGGAAAAATCCCTTTCTTGTCTCATGACTGTTGTTTACTTCAACAGTAATTTTAGAGCAGGCTGGTAAGCTGCATCATGAACAGTGATGGTTTCCAGACATATGCTGGTAGGAAGCAGAGCTGCTAATACTGTTGAAATAGGAGTTTGTTTTTTTTCTGGCTTTCATTAAACAAAATTTACAATCTCATTTCTCCCCTTCTTAGGGAAGAAAAATTCTGCTCTGTATTTCAACTGTGCACCTTCCATTTCAGATTAAAATAAAAACAAAAATGCATAAATGGGGAAAACCTGTGCTTAAGAGATAGAGAATATCATGTGCTTTTGCCAATAGAAAGTTTCTTTTGAGGTAAAATTACAGAAGAATACTGTGTATTAACTACATCTTAAGAAAGCAGTAGGCAGATATAAAAAAAATCCTCACATTTTGGACATACAACACTGCAAAGACAAATGTGACCCCTAAATTTCTCTGAGGAGCTGCTATCATTCTTTGTAGACATTCCCAGAATAAAGATTATATTGTGCATCATGGTGGAGTTTGCAAACTTGGCACGCAGAGCCATTGCGGCTGAGGGAGTTGCTTAATTACTTTTGTTTCCTAAAGTAACTAGCACAGAAGTAATGTTAATTTCTTTACTTTTATATTACCCCATTATACATGCTTCAAGCACCACAGCATTCTCAGTTATGGCAAATCAATATGATATTAATACACTTTACATGATAATTCCCCTCAGCCAAGCTAGATGTATCATTTTATGCTTAAATCTATAATTCTTCCAAAACAGACCTGAGTTTTTTTCTTATTATTTGTTTATACTACATAAGTCTAAGAAAAAACTGCCGCTTATGCATACTTTGCTGGAAACATGCATATGTCTTTCTTTTTTTTTCATTCCAAGTGAAAATATTATTGTGGCGTAATGCAGCAGTTCATTTTGCATCCCTAACAAGGAAAAATATGCAATGATTTTTTTTATTTAAGGACTCTGAATGAAAATGGCCAGTTCTGACAGTTAACATCTAAAACTAGAAAATTATGGTAAAAGTGATCATTGTTACCGCATTAATCTACAACAAAGAAAAAAGTGACTTTGTAATGAAAAGCAGAAATCAATTGTTTGGTAAAGCCTCACATTTTAGGTGAAAAACTTGAAAACACTTTCAAGTGATTTAAGAAAAAACAGACCTCATTGGGATTGGTTGTTATTGGGAGTTTATTTTCTCATATTTGCACAAAACAGACCCTGCAGTTGTATTATTACATGAACCTCTTATCATAGTGGAGTTCATATCTTAAAAAGAGAGGATGCTGAAAGTGAAGGCCATTAAATAAAATATATACCTAAGGTCTGCAAGCAGACCATGTGGCCCCAGGTTCAGAGAAGCCATGAAAAGATGCATGCCAGACTTTCTATTTCAAAACAAACTTATCTCCAAAAGTATTTCTTCTGTGTCTTAATGTTTGAGTGGGGTTGTTTAGGTTTTTTTGAAATTATCATTTAGAACTCAATAAAATTCAACACACATAAGGAATCATCATTGCTTCAGAAGCAGTAGTCACAGCTGAAATAATAGAAAATCTCACTTTTTAATTAAGGGAAATGAAGTTCCACTCCTAATCACCAGAAAAGCTGAAGTCTGATTGTACAGAAACTTGGGAAGACACATTCTAATAACAGCAGGCTTTCAAAAATATACCTAAACCAATTATTTGTTTGCTTGGAAAAGAAGGAAATGATAGCATTCTCACAACAATGATTTTAGCTAGTTATTCCCCACTGCAATACTGCCTTGCTTGTGGTACCATGTTCTAGAATGAAATTTAAACCAGAATTTTAGAGATGCCAAGGAAATTTTTTAAAGCATTCTGTCCAGGTCCTTTGTTGCTTTCATAAACTTGTGTTATCATACTAGTAGAAACACGACTCAAAGGCAAAAGGCTCTGTAAAAAGACAAGAAAGAGTTTTTTAAGGTGACAGAAGGAGTTGTGGAGACCAGCAGCTAGGAGATGTTAATAGAGGAGTCAACCTTTCCGTGCTGAATTAGTGAAGTGGTTTGGAGAAGCTGGATTAACACACAGCTTGTGGAAATATGTAACTTGTTTGACACAACCCAGGAGGTAGAGCCAGTGAAGGGTGCTCAGAAGCAGAGTGGGAGGAAGACCAGCACGGCAAAACGGGTAGAAATGGACACAAGAAGAACAATATTGCATTTGTCATTCCCACCATAAGGCTTTGCACTGGTGTCATCAAGTGAAAGCCACGAAAGGGACCTTCAGGTGTTTGGGCATCTGGTATGCTGCTACAGAGAGACTCTGGGAAGTCTCTAACACTTTTACACTGCTTTTGACCATCCTCACTGGTAGCATTCTAACACTGTAATGTCCATCTTGGCTATTTAGTATACAAGTCTTCTTTAATGCTACCTGGAGTTACTAGAGAACAGCAAATTAGAGCTGCATTTCCCATATATTCTTATTTTGCTGTCAGTGAGAACATTCAGCTCAACCTGACCTATGTAACTGTGTCATTTATAAATTCATAACCCTGTATAAAGTGCTGAAAGTCTTTTGGACTGAAAAGCACCACTGAAAGGCCCAATTCAGGTAGGCATATGCTTAACTTCAAACACCTAAGTAGGTACAGTCTAACAAACATGCTGTTTGTATCCACAGGTATCTGAGGTGTTACTACTGGGCAGTTCGTAGTTTAATCACCATCGGTGGCCTTCCAGAACCACAAACACTGTTTGAAATAGTTTTTCAACTGCTGAATTATTTCATGGGCGTCTTTGTCTTCTCCAGCTTAATTGGTCAGGTACATAAAAACTTCAATAAAAAGCTGTATTCAAATTACTGTAGTGTAGTGATAATATATTCAATTTAATGGAGTTTAGTTCTGGGGAAAATTTTTGTTTCCATCCTCTATTTTTATGTCAAACATACATATTTTTCTGATAAATACATGTGTTTAATCAGTTCTCTGTTTTGTAGCTCTTTTGCACACAAGCTGATTAAAAGCCAAGACTCTGCATGAGACAGATGACCCTTGAAACTATGTACAACTCCTTTTTTTATTTCCTTTCTCAAAGCCAAGGAGACAATTCTTTAACATTCACATTATACTGCTAAATCTGAAATAAAAATTGTAATTGTTGAATAAGTCATGCTCAGTACTACCACCAATAGGATTCTGTTAACGGAAATCCCTCAATTTTTGTCAAACTAGAATTCTGATCTCTCCCACAAATTGCAATATATTTTTCAGTCTGAAAATTAACTGGTTTCTATTTCTCTTGGTTCCCATTTGGCAGGAGGGGAAAAAAAGCCCATAGCACAGCAAATCAATTACATTTTCAAATGAATATAACTGAAATATTTCTGGTTTGTAACTATTAAACTTGGGCTTTAGATCATAGATTTTAAAACATGTCGTCTACAGAAAAACAAATGCTGAAGTTTCTGTGTGAGGCTGTGCCTTATCAATTTCTGTAGAAACCATTCCAGACTTCTTGATTTGTCCATGCCTGTTATAAAATTAATTATTTAAAAAAAGAAAAAAAGAAACAAAATTAAAACTGAAATTTAATTCTTATTTTGAATACAGCATTTGAAAAGTTCAATCAAGCAGTTAGAGATTGCATACATCTCTTGCTCTTTCGAAGTGCAAGTTATCACTGTTTAGTGATAACTGTCACTAAACAGACTCTTCCTTTATAGGATTTAAAATTCCTCCACAAACCAGAATTACCAAAAATAAAACAAAGAATACACATAAAATATTTCTTCTGGAAAACTATTGAATTCAAGTATATAGAATTAAACTTCAGAGTTTGCATATTTATAATTTTTCCCTAAATTGTTGTAACTATTCATGAAAGCCTCATTTCCCCAAGAAGACTCTGCAGATTAATTTTTATAACCAGTGTAGTCATTTGCAGTCTCAAACTTTAAACCTTAACACACAAACTGCTTCACTGCAGTTTGTTTGTTATAATTCCTGTTTACAAAGTACCCTTAAAATTATTGAGTTATTCCTCCTTTAGCACACTTGCCTAAAAATTGTTATTCCCATTGCAATCAATTGCACCTCTGTAATAAAGAGCAAAATTCAGCCCATGGCACATTAATCCTCGGCAGCTGCCACATGAAGCCATTCCACTAAAATCACATCTGAATACTTATTCTTTTGAAGAAGGAGTATCTATGAACATTAACTTATCCACTTTCTAAAAACTGAGTTACATTTGAGTTGAAATGTTAAATTATGTTCCTGCACTGAGAACTTTAAGGTCACCTTTCAGGCCTCAGAGCTTAGGACTGATCTCTTAACTATTTAAACAGTGGCACAATCTTAGTTCTAGAGATGTCAGAGCATGTTATTACAGACATTCAGCCCAGTTTGCTTCACTTCTGACTTGCATTGCATGCCAAATGCAGAGTAGCTTTACTATGGATTTTTAAGAAAAGTATCATCTATAATTTTCATCCATGTCCAGAAATACAAGACAGAAGAATAAGCTAAAACCCAGAAATGATTCCTCTAAAATCATGTTACACTTTCCAAGACAATCAGATTAAATCTGTAATGTTTCTGAAAAAGCAGATGATGCACCTATTCAAAATGTGCAGCCAAATGCATAATTAGTCAAGGATTTTGCAAAAAGTATTACATTATTTTTATATGTTGCTGACAAGATATTAAAATCGAGACTATTTCTGCTGAAATGTGTAGTAAAAACAATTGATGTTTGCAGATGAGAGACGTAATTGGAGCAGCAACAGCAGGGCAGAACTACTTTCGTTCCTGTGTGGACAACACTGTCTCCTATATGAATACTTATTCTATTCCAAGATTGGTGCAAAATCGTGTTCGAACTTGGTATGAATACACGTGGGACTCTCAGGGAATGCTGGGTGAGGGTTTCCAATTCCGGTTACTTTGCATGTCTGAGAGAGAGACCATGAGAGTGGTTGCATAGATACAGATATAGAGTGAAATTCACATTTCTCCTTTTCTGAATTGCTCGTGGGAAGTGAGAGGAGGCTGCTCAAGTTACTTTGGAAAAGAAGGAAACTATAAAGCAATATGATTCTTACTGCTTCACAAATTCTATTCATTAATACAATGTTTTGGTAATATCATTAATACAATGTTTTGGTAATAATTTTAGACAAGATATATTAAGCATCTTAGTAACAGCATATTAGCTGCTTCCTCACTTGAACTCATAAATGTTAGAATAACTCCATTAAGTTATTTTTGCTCATTTTTATGGACATTCCTTCATTTCTCTTTTTTCTTTTTATTTTTTTCAGATGAATCAGAATTACTGGAGCAGATGCCAACCAAAATGCAACTAGCTGTCGCAGTTGATGTGAACTTTGCCATTGTCAATAAAGTGGACTTATTCAAAGCAAGTAGTTTTACAGGAGAATGCAGAAATATGTAGTATTTCATACAGAAACCCTGTTTTGTGCATCTTGCAACACAAGTGCATGTTTTTTAGCATGCAAGGCAAAACAAGTCTAAGAAATGTCTCAGTGAACGGAGACGTCAGAACAAACCCAAGTGCCTGCATTTGGATTTCTTTTGTGTCAAGGCAGTGATCTTTCAAGAAAGCAAATGAGATTAAAACAAAGTCTTGTTATGACGACATACTGTAGCTGATGGTATGGTCAAACTGTGAGTGTGCAACTAATCTCAAGATTCAGACAGAGAATAATCTAATTTTTGACACAGTCCACCTTGCTGTAGCCTCCCAGGTCTGCTGAGAGATCGCCCATGCTATGTGTCCTGGCAATGTAACACTGGTGTGGAGAAAGCTGCATCATAGTCAGTTTTTGTGGAAAGGAGCTTTCTCTTTACTTACCATGGTAGTTTTCCAGAGCTACAATTTAAATGTGTACTTAAAATTGGACTTCTGGGGACAAAAGCAAGGAGACCCTGAGTTTTTAGAAGTACACACAGAAAATTTTTGTATTAGGATATTTGCAAGAAATCACACAATATACCTGTATAAAAATTACATGGCGGTACATTATTTTCTACATGTGCTGAAGACATGGAATTCATAGATTCATTATGAACATTTGACATATCTATTGTTTTCCCTTGGATCAGTTTTTAAAAAAAAAAATCAATCCCATAAAATTCCCATACAAGACACATAAAGCTCTGAACATAACACTAACTGAGCTTCCTCAGAAAATCTGGATGTCCAGAAACTCACTTTGTAAAAAAATGAAAATACGTTCAATCCATAGAGACCTTTATAAGTATTTGAAATAACAACTCTTTCAGTCTTTTCTTAGCTCTAATAGTTGATCTTTATGATGTTTTGAGTTTGCATCCCACTTATGGAATCCCTGGGTCATTTCTGTATTGTTGGCTTTTGAGGCACTAATAGTCACTTTTAATACTGAATTAGCAGAGTGATCAACTCTATTTCAACAGGGCTGTGATACTCAGATGATATATGACATGCTGCTGAGGCTGAAATCCATTGTGTATTTACCTGGAGATTTTGTCTGCAAAAAGGTAAGCATTCTTGTCTTGTTCAAATAAGAATTATATGATGTATTTTAGAAAAAGAGTTCAGATATCGGTCAACAATGTCCTTCAAATAAAATTAATCCTGACTGAATTAGAAAGCATAAAATTAATTAAGCTACTCTGTGTAATAACAACAAATATGTTCTCAAATTTCAATCTAGAACAAGACAATATGGATTTTATTATTTACATTACCAAACATGAAATTATAGTAATATGGGAAAGTATTTAATGTAAATATGATTTATCTAACGATACCTCATGAAATTTTAATATTTAAAATGGATCAGACTTAATGTTTCTATACTTCTATACATGTAAACCCAGCCCACAGACCTCAGTCTATGATGCTTTGCCTGTGCTTTATTTGAGTACTCAGACACGCTTAAGTAGAATTATCTAAGAATGTAGAAAATACACTGCATCCCATAAAGCTCCTTCCAGCAGGATCTGCTCTACCTTCACTCACAGCTCTGAGCCATCTCCAGGTTTCCAGCTGAATGCTGTCACACTGTCTCTCAGCAAAGATGTCTATCTTGTCTCAGCATTTTGGCTTAAACCTGGCCAGACAGGCAGTTCACAGGTAAATAGCTCAGCTTCTGACCTGTGAGCTCAAGCCTCTTTCCAGAAGGCGTGTAAACATAGGGCAAAGTAAGACTCAATCAAAGCTTGGGGGATGAACAGTAATCCTTACTATTACTGTTGTGGCAAGTGACCCACAGGTCCCACCACATCCAGAAGTGACCATCCGAACCCCTTAACTTGTCTTTAGCAGTTCTGGTCCAACATGTTCACTAAGGTCCGGTTCCCTCCAAGAGTAAAGCATACAATCCTCCTCTGGAATGCTGGGCTGCCTCCACTGACTCCACTGCACAGAAGTTAAACATTTGTGAATACACTGAAGCATCAAGTGGGCCCCTTCAAAGACCAATCCCAGAACTGTTGTTGGCTAGGAAGGGTAAAGAGTAGTTTGGGGTATTTGCTTACACAGTGCACATCATGAAAGGATCTTAGACTACAGCTGGGACTCTGACACAACAGAGAAAACAGAGGACAGCAACAGATTCAATGTCTTGACACTGCAGTCCAATGCAAACGGTTCTTAATAAAGACAGATTACGAGAAATTGAAGTATCAACTTGTTACAGCTTGAATCAGAGCTGAAAGGCCTCTCATTTGTATAAATCTACTATGTGACCAAGAACCAGCAATCTTATTAATGCTACAACATGTAGTAGGGAATGTTGGAACCACGTTCCCCTTGGATTTATGTTGGTCTCACCCTACTTCACCAAGGAGATGCTGCATGAAAGCTTGGAGGACCAAGTGAAGAGAGAGGAAGTGAAAGTCCTTACATTTTCAGTCCTGGCTTTGTTGCTGCTGCTTTTTCACTTTTAAAACTAAATTTCTGCTTTGCCTCATTATAGCAGTACACCCTCTGTTCAAGAGAGAGTAGAAAGATATCTAAAGAAGAACCTGTCATACTATTCTAACAACAAAAACCCTGCTAAAACATGGGTTCTTTATGTGTTTGTATGCCCAGGGAGAGATTGGCAGAGAGATGTATATCATCAAACAGGGTGAAGTTCAAGTCCTTGGAGGCCCTGATGGTACCAAAGTCCTCGTTACACTAAGAGCAGGAGCTGTATTTGGGGAGATCAGGTAGGCCCATCATTACTTTTAATACTTTTTTTAGAACTTGTCAAATGAACAGTGGTTGTTTAACTTCTCTGTGGTAAGCGTGACAGCTATCATGGTGGGGGCTAGAAAGTGGGTAGGATCAACAAAGAGGACACCAAGCAAGGAGATGCAGGTAAGTGAAGGAAAATCTAAGTGAAGCATCAGTGATTAATAGGGTAAGATCTGAGACCAGTGTTTTGATCAATGTACACAGGGATATACAGACAAATTTCTTCTATAGCATTTTAAAGATTTAACACATCTCCCTGTTATGCTGTCTGCAATACAGGAGAACCACATGCATTTTATTCTCTGTATAATAAGACTAGATGCCTTTAAACAGCAGATGGCAAAGAAGAAAATTAATTTCCAACAAAATAGATACAAAAATCAAAAATAGTGACGAAAAATAGTTTATTTAGGAGCTGAAGTAGGGATTTTTTAAGAGCATTCAAGACAAGAAAAAGGTGGATAGACCAGATTTTTTTGTCTGAATTTATCTGAAAGAGAATATTTTTCTGGTGGCTACAAATGGTTTTTATATTCCGCATGTACTTTCTATGCAAAACCCATTAACTCTTATGTGCTATGTTCCCCAATTAGCCAATGAAGTGCTAGTTTTTAGGCACTGCATACCCCTGCTGATGTTGGCCCGAGGAAAAGTAATAAAATAAATGTACTGCTGCATGTGATAAACTGGATCCTTGGTTTCTTCCAGCTGCCTTCCTGTTATTGTTAATCCTCTTGCTGGTAGCCTTAATCTGCCTTTTGAAAAGAAAGAATCAGCTCTGTGCCAGGTTTACATTTGTCCTCTAGTTGTGCGTCCCTTTGTAGTAGAGGAAACATTCCTGTTTATCCAGTGATGTGTGTACAGAACTTGCTTAGACCTCAAGTGGAAAACATCTGATATATCACATAGTTACAGAACTTGTTCATTAAGTGGGAAAGTGAAATTATATCAGTTC
The DNA here is from genome assembly GCA_013398955.1 of Callaeas wilsoni. Lineage (NCBI taxonomy): Eukaryota > Metazoa > Chordata > Aves > Passeriformes > Callaeidae > Callaeas > Callaeas wilsoni. The sequence continues at coordinate 40,940 of VWPU01012418.1, read as the reverse complement.
TCTGAGAAGGTTATTTGAAAGGTATTTCTCAGTGTGACAATATAATTACCTGAGCAAAGCCTCCAAACAAAGGCTATATTGTTAAGTTATGCAGAAAAACTGAGAATGAACTCATCAATAAGGGCTGAATAATGAAAAGAGAAGAAAAAGCTAAAGCAGCCCCCATACGTAACACACACATGGTTTTCAATTATTTATTAGTCTGGTATTTGAAGTGAGAACTCTGTATTTTAAACTGAGAAATGATAACTGTAGGTTTTAAAACAAGGAAGGGATTTTTACACTTTTGATCTAACACAGGTGAGCACTTGTTTCCATGTGAGAGCCACACAATGACCTTTAAAGATTCATTTCCCAGTACGTGTTACTCTTTACATAATTGCCAATATGGCCAGCAAAACCCTCTGCAATGCTATAACGCTGCACTTCTAGTCTTGTTTTATTCATCATTGACCTACTGCAGCAGGAAACCCATTCAGACATGTCTAATTTGCATATAAAATGTCAGGCAGTGGATAAACTTGAGGAGAAAAACCGTAGCAACTGGCAGACATAATGCACTAAGTGTATCAGTAGAGATATGCTCTTCCTTGTGGCAAGGTGCTAGAAAATAATGAGTTTGTATTGTGCCTTTCTATATAAATTCCTTCAAGGTCTTCTGAATACAGAATACCACAAGTAAATGGAAAAAATATTCTTTAATGGATTACACACTACTTCTTTTAGGACATCCGAGTTTTCTTCTTACTTCATAATGGTTATAACCTGATATCAGGCTAATTTCCTTCTGATTTCCAATTCAAGATTTGTTTAGAGAAATATGTCAGCTTCCTTCTGAGTGGTTTGGGTACATGATTTATAAGACGCTTGCTATTTAATCTCACTCTGTTCAAAATGCATGTCAATGGTGCTTAAAAGTCTCCAGGGGAAAAGGAATTGAAGAAAATAAAAACTGTCTATTTCCAAAAAATTCCCCAAATTATACTAGAAAGCCAATGCAAGAGTAACAATCAAACATGTCCCTTGCCAATTTCATCCTTGAAAATTATTATAGAAAGGGGATTAAGTAATAGGAGTTCCAATTAACATTTTACCCTCATTGCAACTTTCCTGTATAGATAACATCAGTTTGGGGAAGTAAAATAATTTCAGAATCAGAAGCAAACAGATTGTTGCCTTAATAAGAGCCTGTCAGCACAGGCAATTCAGAACAAGAGAAATTCAGTTATAACAACATTTCACTAGCCCAGAGAAAGTTATACTTGAAGCCAGATGTCCTCATTCATCCATTCACTGATATTTCACTAGAGCTATTTCCTATCAGAAAATGTTAATTCTGGAAAAACTAAAACATTTCTCCATTTTATGTAAATTTTTGACAGGAAGATCTCTAAACGTTTGATGTCAGCTTCAGCTGTTTTTTTAATTTTAAACCTTATTTTAAAAATCCAAACTATGGAGGACTATTTAGTGTTGTGAAATATGACATTTTACTTTGGTCCAGGATTTCCCTCAAAGTAGTAGCTGCTGCTTTTTGATGGGCTCTGTCCTTTGGAGTGTGACATCCTTCTCAGAAGCAAGATCCAGACCTACTTCCCTTTCCTGACTTACCAGTTCTCCTCACATGCACAGAGGTGCCCAGCTGAGCCACCACAACCTTGCTGATAACACAAGCCATTCCCAAATTTCAATTAACAGCAGCTTCCTACAGAGATCAGCTATAAAAACAATAGATAAGCTGAGCCATCACTTTGACAACTTTATAGCCTGAAATTTAATTTGCTAGCATAAGAATTCTAAGGTTATCAACTTGTACTAATATTACAGCATTTCGGGCTCACAACTGGAGTAAAAAATGTTGAGTAAAAAAAGCAAATTTTTTCATTAATATAGGTATTACATTACCAAGAACCACTGCAAGTCAAATGTATATCTTTTAAAAAATTTGGTCATATAACTCTTCACGCAGTAACCAAACCAGATTGAATGCTGAAGTACATAACACTGTCCTTAGTTAAAGACGATTCTGTTTGAGTGAAGACTGCCTTACTTGTAAAATTCACCTCACATCATCACCATAATGAAAAAGCTGCTCTCTAAGTCCTTGTCTACCTTGATAAAATGAGCTTTCTGTTAGGAAAACCTAAAAATGATTGTTCAATGACTTGTTGAGAAGTGATTCATCAGAGCTCAAAAGGTGTTTGCAATTTTCTTTAGCAGCTTTTCCTATTGCGCAAAGAGTTTTATTCTATCTGAGAAATCGTACAGAATTGTTTAAAAAGAAGATGATAAACTGCATTTTCAGCTTCAGTTCATGTATTGATTGCTGTCTTGAGTTGCAGAAAAACACTCTGTGGGCATGTAAAAATAGCCTTGCACACACAGTTGCAGAGGTCTCCTACTATCCTTTATAAACTAAATATATTATCTGCATGATTCAATAGTTAGAAATATGTTCTATAACTATCTTTAATATTTAAACAAATATTTATATATCCTTAATTATTACTTCAGGTGGGTATCAATTCCTGTTTACTGGGGCTCAGAATATCTTTTATTAATAACTTTTAAATTTAGATAATACTAAATATTCTCTAAAAATATTAATTCATTGGGAAATCTTTAAAGGACAAATTTTGGGGTTGATCTTGAATACAGTGATAAAGCAATTTTAGCACTAAGAGCAAAATGCATATTCTCTTATGAACACAGCTGAGAAGTGAAGTCTCTTCAATTGCTTAGTGCAAGATGAAAAATTTATTTTTATTTGTACATCTAATTTTTTTTTTAGATATCCTCCCTCTGGCCAACTGCTGCTGGCTAAAGTGGTCTAATGCCTTACGTTCAAAACAAAATAGCCTTCTTTTTCTGGCAGACACATTTGTAACTGTCAGCCTGAAAGACCTTCCTAAACTGTATCATTCAACTTGCCAACATTCAAACATGAGATGTGGTATGTGAGAAAATTGAAAACTAGAGCCCCACAGAAGTTATTCACTCAGGAAAATGAAAATCCTTGGGGGAAAATCAGTCATTTGCTGTAAATAATGTTGCTCTACTACTGATGCAAATAATTTTCAGCAATAAAACTGAGGAAATGCTAAGTTCACATGAGAACTAAAGCAAGGGCTGTCCAAGCTGTGGGTATCTCTTAGCAGAAATGTCCCTATGTAGCAAAACTTTTCACAGTCCTTAGCAGCTACATATGCCTGACCAACAGCAACAATTTGCCTTCCTGAGGTGGGATTTCTAATCCCATCTGCACAGGGCCTTTAGAGAACACTGCATAGAACAGCCAGCTCCGTAAGTGAGCTTTACAATGACTTTAATGGAGAACCACCAGCAAAGAGATCCCTCGCTAGGGCAAGTAATGCTGTGACTGACGATGTTTATTTTCATTCCAGCCTATTAGCTGCAGGTGGAGGAAATCGGAGGACCGCCAACGTGGTGGCTCATGGTTTTGCCAACCTTTTCATTCTGGACAAGAAAACACTCAATGAAATCTTGGTGCACTATCCTGACTCAGAAAAACTTCTCATGAAGAAAGCAAAGTATGTCCTAATAACAGTTTTTAAATCATACCACTTAGCTGCAGGATGGACAGTTCTGACTTCTAGAGGATTTGCATTCCTTTCTTGGAAAAGTAACAGTTGTAAACACATTTGGTGCTAGAGGTCAGATTTCCCTGGTAGTTTCTAGTTGAAAGCATGGTCTTGCAAGGAATCCCAAGGGTTGTGGAAATGTCGTAAATAGAATGAAATCCTGAATGTAGTTGCCTTCTGCATTATATTTAAGGTAACAAAAAAATAGGAGATAAGGATACACATCAGGACTACTTATATAGCCAAGAAAGAGACTGCAGGACACATATCATAAGGAATAAGTTTTCAAAGATGCAACAAAACACTTGCAATTAATTCTACAGAGATATGCTTCAATGCATCCATAGACTTCTATGCATTTCCAAAACCTTAAGCAGAAATTAGGAATGGATTTAAAGTAAGGCCTGACAAGATGGAACTACACAGATTAGATACCTGTACATTGTGTTCAAAAGCATTCCAAAACGGGATTTCAAACCAAGATTGCTTTTCACCTTCCTTTGGCTGTAGCTTGCTAGGATCACCATTTTCACAGCTTTGAAAGAGCAAAGTATTGTCAAATTTTGTCATAATTTTATGACAAAATGAGTACCCTGCTACTTTGTAAAAGGTCCAAATATTTGAAACAGTTTGTCATTATTAGTATACTTCAGCACCCCTACTGTTCTCAACTGTTGCCTTGAATTGCTATCAAAGGTTGGAAGGTTGGTCCCAGACTTGAAATTCCCCCAGAGAAGACTAAACATGGCACAGGAGAGATATTTTGTTTTTTGGAAGTGCTAGCAAATGGCTACATTCATCATGTTGTAACAGCCCTGGTAGTCAAACAACAGTATCTTGAGAATCATGATGCCCCTGAGGAGCAAGGAACACAGACACAGAACAGGCCAATTGCTCAGTTTTCAAAACCCGCGTTAACATGTAGAAAAGTGGAACAAACGCACTGACCAATGATCCCCAGCATCAATCATTCCTGACTTTTCTCCAGCTTCTGTCTAAACAGTAGTATGACCTTGTTATTCCTGTCCCTCTGTCCCACACTGCCTCTTCTGCTTTCTTGCCCACCCTAGGCATATTCTGCCCATCCATTAAATTCTGCTTACCCCAGCCAGCCTTTCTCAGCCGAGGAGCTTAATCACCCACCTTTTGTATCTGCACTCCCATTTGAACTCAAAGATCTCTCTAGATATCAGACTAAAACCAGGATATCCTGTTTAATTTTAAAGATATGCAGTACCCGCCCTGTGTAGGAGGCCATGTATTTTGCTTACCTGTCTAGGCATCCACAAATTCTGCTAAAACTAGGCACCACGAGGAAATTTGTGCACTCTTTTCATAAAGATTGTGGTTATGTTTCGTTCTGGAATGAAGTTACCAGTTGCTCTGCCCTGGAAGGTTTACATTAGAGTGCTTTGAGGTCACCTGGCACCTTTAAAGGGCTCCTTGGAATAAACTGAAAGAGTTTATTCAAGCAAGAAATTTGTTCTATTATCACCGCCCAATACTCCCTGGTTTTTACATAAGGCCATGCAAGATGCTCAAGTGCACTTTTTAGATTTATGACAATGGAATTAAAAAGAAAAAAAAAAGTAAACCCTTCACTTCTGAAATTCCCAAATTAAGTGCAAGATGCTGGAGAAAATTATAGTATTATGGGGCTTACTGTACCTGAGATTGCAAGCATAGTCCTTGCTCATAAAGAGCTTTAAGTCAGGGCTTCTGCAAGGATAGAAAAGCGGCCTTGAAAGCTGTACAGTAATCTAATAGAAACTGAAAGCATGGGAACCCTCTGCTTTTCACTGGTCCCGTCCATCTCAGATCTTTCATCTAACCTTTATCCTTGTTATTCATTCTCACTTCTTGTCATTATGGCTGCAAATCAGTACAGCTACGGAACGGTGTGAAAATCAAGTCTGCCACAAGATTGGCAGTAGTGTTTATGTCGTCTGGGTGCCTTCTTCTACTGAGGAGGACCAAAAATAAGTACCACTGTCTAACCTGTCCTATGAGAGACAAGCCATGCTGGAAGTTACTTTGGTAAAGTATTTCCTCCACAAGTGCCAACTGGAGTCCCAGTGGAGCACTAAATGCTCTCTGAATTTGCATCCAGAGGGCCAGGTGAGAGACTGTCACCCCAGGTATGGGGCACCCATCCTCCTCCACACCTCTTCTTTCCTTATAAAACTCTTTCATGTGTTTTGTGACACCTTAATTTGAGCCAGCCCTTGTTTATACTCCAGGATATAGATAAGCAACTCCAAATGTGGACAGTTGCCTGCCACCAGAGCCTACAGCAAAACCTTTATTGTTTCACATTTTGCTCTTGTCACTGGACCTGAGAACCAAATAAAAACCACCAGATTTTCATGCATAAATGTGGCATTTCAGCTTTGCAGGAATTTTGCTCAGTTTCACAGCACTGCTATGTGTTCTTATTCCCTTCTGCCTCCAGGGTGCTGCTGAAGCAGAAGGGGAAACCTCCTCCGGGACCACCAGTGCAACAACCACGGGGCTTGGCCAGTCTCTTTGGGCAGAAACAGGAAACTCCAAAATTGTTTAGAGCAATGCTTGGAGGAAAAGGAAAAGATGGCCTTGCTAAGCTGTTGCAGCTGAAGAGACAAGAAACTCGGGTAAAGACAGAGAAAACAGAGTATAATCTACTGAGAGGGCTTGGGCAAACAGAGTAGATGAAAATTTAGCTTTACTGCAATCAACAGCAAAAACTCCCAGTAGCTGAGATATAACCACTTTTCCTAATCTCTGTAAACACTCATTCTAAAATTTGGCTCAATCTTTCTGAACCTGGACTTTATGCAGACCAGAGAAAACAAAAACAAGGAAAAAAAAGCAAGCAAACAAAAAAACCTCTATGAAAGTAAGGATAAAGAGATTTTTAAAAAGCCCAAAGGGCATCTGATCTTCTAATTTTGTGTAAACAATAGTAAATACAGAAATACCCAAACAGAGTAATCTGATCCAGCTGACTCGGGCACATGGTGAACTTTTCAATTCAGTATCAGATCTCTGGTTGTTAAAAATCTCAAAGACAAAATATAAAGTGTAGCCTACACAGCTAAAACTGATTAAATCTTCAATCTCTTGCACTAGTGAGAAAACTGTTGTTTTAACTGATGAAAAATAATTCCCACATTATACTCTGTTCTGAGAAACATTAATGTTCATAAGAACCTTCTCACTTCTACATATTTACCCAAAGGTGGCAGACTTCTTTTCTTTATAGCTGAAATAGCTGTGGTCACATTTAAGTTAAATAAAGAACATTGCATTTTGCTCACACAAATTACTACAACACTATGATTGAAGCAGAAATACTGCTCAATTTAGTGTGTATTTAATAGCAAATAGGCTTGGCCAAGGAATTGAGGCAGTGTGAAGTATGTCAAGATTTATGTAACGCTCTTGGTTTCTCCACTAGTGTAAGTACACAAAGGAAGGCAAGACCTAAGGAAGGGTTCTGTGCCCCAAAATGGGCTTGTTTCATCCCTCTATATTAGTAAGAAGCAGATACTATGAATATCCACAAGCCTTTCCTAGGTTTTATACTGATATTCTGATTCTGAAATTGCATTTTTCATTTAGAAACTGATTTTCAGCATTTCAGAAATGTACACGTGTTGCATACCATTAATATAGTTGCCATGCTCTGCCTTTCCATGGCATGTGCAGAATAGAACTACTTGCTGAATTTCTTCTGCAGTATTGGAAAACATTAAACTTCTTTTTTCTAGGAAACTCAAGCTGAAACAGCAACCAAGCCTAAAGAAGAGGAGAAGAAGCCTGTGGAGACCACAGCCTCCTCTGCACCCCCTGCTCAAAAGGAAAAGCCAAATGCAGATGCTAAACCTGCAGTTATGCAGAGAACAACCAGTAAGGAGTCTCTGATCATTAGTATGACACCATCCCCCAGAGCAGGAGAAGGAGAGATCCTTAAAGTTGAAATTAAAGAGAAAGAAAATAAATAGATGGTGCTTTGGGTTGTGGCCCCATCTACTGTCTTGCTACGTTCAGGGGGCTGGCCGGACTTTGCTTTTGAGTATAGAATATAAAAGTAGAGACTACCCATGAGAAGAATCTACTCCAGCTCCTCTTCTTCTTGCCCTCCTCTCCTGGCACAACTGCACAAATTATTTATACTCTTAACCTTGTCTCTGAAGAGAGAATTTTTGGTGTATTAGAAATTAAGGCTCAGATTGTATTTCACGACCACTTGTTTCTTGTTTTATCCATGCTCTCCCTTTTCTCTTACTCTGTCTTGTTCCTACTTCTCCTCTTCCCTCTCCTCTTTATCCTTGCTTTCTTACTGTTGTTCCTGTTGCTCAGTGTGCTCTTAACTTTTGTGTGCACTCTTTTCTGTTTTCTCCTCTGCCTTCCCATAGTTATGCTTTTCCTTGCTACTGCCCTACTGTTGCTAAGGTTCCTTATGTTTCTCTCTATCCTGTTCTCTCCTCCCCTTATACTTCTAATCAGTGACGTGGGTTTGTGACCAGCATGGCTCAGAGCAGACAGCAGGTGCTGTGTGTTGGGATGTTTTACCCTGGGACAGAGGGCAACATAACAAAGCCATTGTCAAAAAATAAATCACAAAATCCACAAGAGGGAAGCAGATTGCAGAATTATTGCCAGCCCTCTGAAAGCATAAACATCTGCTCCAGCTGTCTTTGACTCTGCAAATTGACATGGGAAAGACTTAGATAGTTCACCCTCCAGAGGTGACCTGTAACTTTGGGCTGCTGATTTACTTGCTTGATCTTGTCAAGGGGTTGGGCATACTCTCTGAAAAGTAAGCACTTGATATGGCTGTCTGAAGAATCTTGGTATCTAAACCAGGTACTTCAAAAATAAAGGCTATTTTATAAAAAGCAGGACTTACACTTTCTGGCTCTGCATTGCAAAGTTTCAACCAATGCTCTAATTGTTCATCTACATCATAGACTTTGACTAATGGTGCAAAGAGAAACCTGCGTCTTTTGTGTCTTAGCTACATCACACTTTTGAACTACAGTAACTCCTTGATGAGTGCCACTGCTGTGGGATACAGCCTCCTATCCAGGAGCTCCCACAATGCCAACCTTCTGCATCGACTCATCAGTCTTGGATGCAGTATTACACAAAAGCTTGAAGCTGTGTTTTAAGCTTAACTCCCAATTACTTTCTTTTCTTCCATGGGTTTGCATCTCCTCTCTCTCCCAATCCCCTTTCAGACACCACAGGATGAATAGTTTTGTAAATTAAAAGCATTATGCAGAGGCCAAGCCAAGAAGTGGCAAGGGCAGGCTTCACAGCTCTTTGGCTGACCAGCCAGCCAAGGAAGGCACCATGCCAAAATTAAACACTTACTTTGCAGGCAATACATGACCCTGTAGGCTATGCATTCTGTACGCCTGTGCTTTAAAGCCTTTCAGCTTCTGTAATCACAGGCAAAATTGGAAGCCTAACCAGAATCAGTGGGAAGTTCGCCCAAGTAAAAGCTGGATGACTGAATTCCATATGTTGCATATTCCACAATCCTCTGATGTGACCAAAACCCTAATCTCTTTCAAAAAAAAGTTCTTCTGCAGTGAAGTGAAGGTACAACGGCTTTGTGGAGAGAACCACCTTTACTTGTATGCTACTTGTTATTTGATATGTAAGAAAAAAGGACATCACAACAGAGGGAGAAAATTTAAAATTGTTTCATAAAGAATTATTCACCTATTGCACATCCAGGACTGTCTCAATGAAACCTCAAGATTAGAAACACTGCAGAATGGTTCCATGAATGAGACCTTCCATAAACAATAATAATCTATGAATACATTACAATATATATAGTTTCACATCATTTTTTTTGAGAAAGAGTTGTCAAAGCATTATGGAAGGGGGGAAACTATTCCCCATATTTTAACATTTTTATATGAATGAGTAAAGCTCACTCTCATTGAAAAGAACTGATTCCCTTCTGCCTACACAACTGCTACCAGGTAATTTCGAACGTCTTCCCTGTGCTCATATTTAAGTTCATCAATCATACACTGACATAAATTACAAAGTAACGGCTGAGACTGCAGCCCTAAGTGCTTCACTGCAGTGACAGAGCTTCCCACGAATTGCTGCTTTGCTACAGCTCATAACAGCCCAGGTTTGCAGAAAAGTCTGACAGTTCTGTCTGCAAGATTACTAAGTTATGCGCAGCTCTCGAGTTCCTTAGACCCAAAACAAAATAGGGCAAGCATCAGTGCAGAAGACAGTGGCCACAAAATTAACATCTGTCTAGTTTTCTCTGACATCCTACTTTTCTGTTGTTGGGGTGTTTTCCTCTTCCCACAGTTCCTCCATTCTTAGGGTTGGCAGGTGCAAGACGGCTCCACAAATCGAAGTTGCAACTATTTGTACAGTTTTCACCAGCAGGAATGATAAAGAAAGGTCAAGATGTAAGATGCAATAAATTCTTTCAGGAACTAATTCTAGCCTGTAGATTCTTGACTGGTGAAGAAGCAGAATGAATTAGTCTGGTGCACTTAGAAGATGCAGTTCCCAGTATCAAAGTTGTCTCTGTGTGGCATCACACTCCATTGCAATACTGTCTTCTCTCTCTTAGCACCCTAATCGAGTCCCTCAGACTAGACTACACTTGAATGTAAAGAAACTGAAGAGTGGAGTAGGATAACGCATTTGAAAACTACAAATAACCATCTCTCTATGCCCCTCTAACTAAAATGTAGACATTGTTCTGGGAAATAAGTTTTGGAAAACCTGATCATAATTGTATGAAATAGCATGCATGGGAGAACTCTAATGTGGTGTGCACAGAGCATGAAACAGTCACAGTTAAAACTGTCCAACTTCAGAATATCTTCTTGCTAGAAGCCCGTATTAGATGAAGACTAAACTGCAGAGTCATAACCACTACGTGGAAAGGCATTTTTCCTCTCCCTTATATACCTGTTATAAATCCGTGGCATACTCACCACAGGAATCACAAAAGCAGCATTTAACATTACACACAACATGCTGAATACAAAAGCACCACAGAATAGTATACTGAAATGATTATTTTAATGCACAGGCATTGTAAATCAGTTAACTTCATCAGAACTGAAATACATACAAAAGTACAAAAATCTGGTTACAGGTGAGCTCTCTGCTGTACATATGTATATACTATGACCAAAACACGGCAAAAAGCATCGGATGACAAAGACTGCCATACATCACTTTTATCACAAGGTGGTGCCAGTGACCTACAAGCACGTTCACTTTACAAAACTTGGACAATATTTTGCTTTGTCACCCTTGAGCTACCAATGCATTTTTTACACGTAAAAATAAACAAAAAATGGCAAAACAACACAGTAACTCCCCTTCCCCTTGACTCACAATCTGCTGCATTTCTTCACTCAGAATATCACTTTAGCCTACCCTGGCAGTTTTCAACAGGCACTAGCTGTACACCTCTGAGTTACACCAGTTCTTGCCACGGTCCTGTCTGAAACACTTAACTTGCAAAGAATAGGGCACATTGCGAACTAGGTGTCACTGATACGCTATTTAACTCCCTAAGCTTGAGGAACATGGGAGCGAATCTCTACTAAAAGATAATGAAGTCTCTATTTTAGAAACTCAGAATTTATGTATAGAATACAGACAAAACAACAGGTTTTCTTTTACATGCAGTAGGTACTTAGAAAATAATACATACTAACACATTTAAATGCACTTCTATGGCAACTTAGAACAGAATTGGTAACACAACTCAGGTGCAGCATTGTATTTTTGGCAGACAGCTCAGAGGAACTTCAGTAGTATCCTGTACTCCTATCAGTAGTACTCATCCACTTCAATTAATGCAGACAAAGCATTAATACTGCATCCAATTCTCTCTCTCTCTGTACATGGAACAGGTATCTGTGAAACAGTTTACTCTTCCAAAATCATACACTCTTAATCTGCAGCAGTGTGATTTAGGTTTATTATAGTAACTTCCTTGAACTCAATATTTTCAGTTGCATATCTGATATGACACTTCATTATAATTTATACATAAAGTAGTAATAGATTTTCACTACACTGACAAAAAGATGATTACAGTCTTTTTTTTTACATAAATATATGAATTACATTTTTAAAAAGAAAGAGCTTGGCTTAACATGAAAAAAACTCTCTTCCTTAGTATTCCACTACTTGATAGTATTTAGGCTTCCCTTCTACCAAGAAAAATGGAGTGGAGATAAAATATCCATTCATGATTGATTGATAAATGTAAACTGTCTACAAAGCATTTGGTATGTCTTGTGTAAGATAATCTCAATACATATATCTTTCATCCATCAACGTTAATGTGAATTCAGACTTTTGACAGGATTATACATCTAAAAAAAAAACCACACCAAAAGCACACTAAGCACCTCCAGCAACTAAAAGTGAAATACACTATGACCTAGTGAAATCTTGAGTGTTCGAGTGTGCTAAATTTAGCATTAGCCCATTCTGTTCTTACATACTACAGCCAGACCAACCACATGAGATAAGCTGGATGTCCAACTCTAAACCACTTCAAATATGAAGCTGCAAAACTAATGTTCAAGATTGGCATTTCAAAAGTGATAAATGTGACCTTTCCACCCACTTATGTTACACACAGTGACAGGATCAGAAGAGAGCTTCAGCAAGCAGTATGCGGCTGGGGTCAAGAAACCTTCATCTGTCCACTAAGCAAACACGATTTACACTTGGTATAAAAGGTGAAGGGAAAACTCAACTCAAGTAAATAAACCAGAAATTTTTTGCCCTAGAGAAATGCAGTATGATTATAGGATTAGGGCTTGAGAGACCTGACTTTCTTATGTCTTCCTAAAGGGAGAGAAAGAGGGAATATTGGGTTTTTTGCAGGCACTTTTCATTAGTAGGCTCATGGAAAAGCAGCATGATTCAAAATATGACAAAAGTGAATATAGGTGGCACTTTGAAGAACTGTCTTTACCTCAAAATATGCAGTTGTAAATCAGACAACATTTTTAAACTAAAAAGCTAATTCCTACTTCACAAAAAGCCCCTTAAAGATCAATAGTAATGACTGTTTTATGTGGGGGGGGACAACCCAAAACAAAACTCCTACCAAAATAAAATCTAGAGTTTTCATTTTCCAGTACACTGAAAATTGGAACACATCTTACAGCCCTTACAGTAGTAGCCTCAAAGGCCAGTAGTATTATTCTGAGATGTTAGAGGTTACCTTGATTCACCCTAGTTACTCCCATACTACCTTAAGAGAAGGCATACTATAAAAGAATATATACTTTAATGACTTCTTTGGCTTATGTTCACACAGCCCTGAATCCCAGGCACTGCCCAAAGGCACTGAAATAGCAAACAAGAAGCAGGTGTGCAAGGAGGGCCTTTAAACTCTGTGGCACTTGTCTGAATATGAAACACCTGTATCAAAATTTTGTTGTGGTGGCTTACTAGAAACCTTTTTTTCCACTCTTTTCAAAATCAAATGCATCCATGTAAGCACTGTCTCTCAAGTCAGCATCAAATCTAAACACCATTACAATTTTGGCCCTTAAAAGGCACACTTGGCTACGTAATTTGTAGGCAAAAGCTAACAGACATTATGATACAGAGGCATGTGTACATGTATACAGAAGTATATTGAGAACCAAATTCTGTAGATACAGCAAGTAAAGCAAGCACAAAGTCTCTCCTCTGCTCAGCCCATTCACTTTGCAGCAGGATTCTTGGGAGGTTGAAGTTTGTAGGTGCTGAAGTAGTTCACCACTTGCTGAGGGACTTCTGCCAGGACACACTGAGCCAGAGCTTCTTTGGGAGACTTATAAAAAAAGAACACCAAGCTTCAGTTTCCACGAACTGCTAACAAAGAGTCTAAGGCAAGTAATAAGCACCTCCTCTAGAAGGCCAGCTTAAAGTCTGACATTTTACAGAGGACTTTACACAGTGCCCTTGTGTGACAGACAGATGGAATGTTCCCTGTCAGCTTTACCTTCTCACTCCTGTTCCCACAAATCAGACGGCTGTCTTGTGCCACTGAAGCAACAGGAGCTGAGTGCACAAAAGGCTGCCGTGTCTGAAGACACCTTTTGTCACATGCAACACGCAGTGCAGATATCAGACTTCAGCCATGTAAACATACTTCCACTGTCTGCTTAAGATCACCCTTCAGGGGGTCATCTTTAGACTTCATTGTCTAAATCATCTGCAACCTTTTGCACCAAGTCTCATCCACAATAAATGTATTCCTATGGAGCGGCTCTTCTGGAGATAATGTTTTTACTGTAAGATTAACTATCCATAAGAAAAAAAAAATCTCTTTTACTAGAAACTGAAAGCATTTGAATATATAATATTGTACTGAATATTGACCCTAGTTAATCTACATCCAAGTGCATTACTTGATAAGCACATTCTGTATTGATTTTGCTCTCTCTTTCTCATTTCAGTTTGTCTAAGTTACTCTGAGATTAAATAAAGAATTTCTATCAAAAGTAAAAATATAAAAGCAACATATAGGAAGCTGTAAGGAGTACAATTAACAAGTTAATACTAAGATATTAAAAAAATTAGAATATATTAGGATAGAAATAAAAATATTGATCTTATCTTGCCTATCCTGAGGAAATTTTGGTGGTTTTTATTTAAGTCAACTCTTTCCAATGATGACGCTTAGAAGTTGACTTTTATTAGCCTACACATACTATATTGAGTTTTACAGAAAGTAAAAAATATCAGGACTTTATTCTTTCACCACCTTTTTTTTCGTATTTACTTTTATGGAAATGAAAGCTATCACCACTACTGTGGCCACATAGACTTTCTACTGTTTATAACATCCCTGATTATGACTTAGCCTTGAATTTTAATACTGCACTAAATCATGAGACTAATCCACATTCGCAAATAGGCATCCACAATAAAAAGAGAAATTATCCCAAGGACAAAACCATAGTAAGTTTTTCCTCGCAAATGAAAAACACATCCATTTGTTTAATCAAGTCTGAGAGAGTTTTACAAAGGTCACTGAGCTGCAGCAACTAGTCAGAAACGCAGTGCTGGAACCAGAAACTTAGGGGTTTTGGGTTTTTTTAGCATTTGATAAAGACTTGTCTCAGAGTTCATTTTAGAGACACTACAAAAGCTTAGGACTAGATGTAGGGCATCCTAGCAAACCTGGCATATCTCTACAATATTTATTAAGCATCTCTGTAAGATTACTTACATTTTGGAACTTTCTGAATGGCACAAACTGGACAATGTCTCTAACAGCTGGTTCTCCTGACGAGGACCTAAGAACTCCATCATCACCATCAAGAAACTCCATAGCATCGAAGTCTGCTCCTCCAACACCAACAATGATAATGGACATGGGCAATTTTGAAGCATTTACTATGGCAGTTCGAGTTTGATCAAGGTCTGTTATCACACCATCCGTTATGATCAGAAGTATAAAGTATTGCTGTCAAATCAATAAACACCATGTTGTGACAAAGAAATAGCAAACATTTAGGCATGCACACTTAGAAAAACCCACAAACCTACATAGTGTTGTCACTCTAGCATGTTGAGTGTGCTCACTGAATTTTACAATCAAACATGTAATTTGCAGCCAGGTTTCATCCGTACAGTCTGAGGAAGCTTATAAGGACAATATAATTTTTTAAAATAAGTCATCATTAAACAGCCACCATCCAAAAACCCAGTAGTATCACCCTTCTTTTCTCCAAAATCCCCAGACAAAATGACAGTTAACCTATTTTTCCATTATTTATTCTGGGATAGAAGGCAGTTTGCTGAGGTTTTGGAAAGGTAACACCTTTGAACCTTCTATTTGTTTCCTTTCTGGTCTATCAATACCTTCATGAAACACTACCCTTTATTTCATTCATTGTACCCCAAAAATCCTAAATCACATCTTTTAGTGTTGAAAAACACAGTCATTTTCAAATTCCTTTAATCATGTTTTCTAGCTGCTTCGGGAAGTTAATTACCAAGGTGTCTGAGACTTCTTTGTAGTACATCAGTAATTTAATTAAGTACCACCAGAGTTGCTTCAACTGTTCTGTCAGGGCTTCTAAAAGTTGGCATCTTAGCTTCTGTTCTGGATTGGAGCACCAAATGTGAGCTAGAAGTACAAAGTCTGGAAATTATCAAACACTTTTGGATTTCCAGTCTTCCCTCACTTCATTTCAGATGATTACTGAATAGCACAGATTCAAGTCCCAAAGATACTCCCAGTATTCTTAGAAGTCTCGCTTCACTACTTTCCTTCCCATCCGCCTTTATCTGCCTCCAAATAATAGTTCTTCCCTTATCTTGTCTGTTTAAGTATCACCTTTTCTTCCTGCTTTCTGCTAGTCCATTCCCCCACTCCAGCAAGAACATCTATAAAGCAGTTATGACCACAGAAAGCTATAAGCAACAGCAGCAGGATAGCACATCACGTTGGATTTTTCTCTCTCTTCTCATACTTCCTCCACACTGGAAAAAACCCAGCATCAGAATCAAAAGCCAATCCAAAATGACTACGATACGTATTAAATGTCAAGGTAGCAAACTGTCTTCAATACATTCTTTCAGGCAGGAAAAAAAAACCTCTTGCTAGGCATACTACATGCTCAGAAATACAAGTTTAAAAAAAAAAAAAAATAAAAACAAAACCAACAAGAGGTTTGCTCCTTTCCTAAGCTATAGGCATATATACAAATACATATATGCATACATATACATATATATACATACACACACATATATACATGACAGCTACTAGTGAAAGGCTACCAAAGCAAAACCTCATCAGCCTTATGGCATATGAAAATCCATAGCTCTTTTTCAAATTGGTTTCTACAGATAATTTTACATGCAAAAATAGTTAATTTTATTTTCTGATTTTACATGACATCAAATACACCAGTATTTGCTGTTATCAATGATTTAGGATTTCTGAACTTCCATGCATTATTATTGACATGATCAAATACTCAAGACTTGGTCTTCAGACCTTCTATTTTTGAACAACAACTCATGTATACAATTTTAATGTGGAGGAGGGCACAGCCCATACAGCACCCAAACCTTTATAGTACAGTTAATTATCTGTGTTGGTACCTAGGTGTCAGGAGCTACACCATCCACTTCTTCACTAGCTTAGTTAATCCTCTCTCCCAGCTATCTGATGTGAAATAAGGTCTAGTTAATTTTTTTCTTAGCTGAGGCTAAATCACTTTCTTAGATATAAAGGCTTAAATTAGACCTCGATACCTGTATAGTACTGCAAGAGCTTTGAACAGAAGACACCATAAAGGTGTTGTGTATTTTTAAGATTCTATTTCAAATCTGAAGAGTTTATTTAGTTGTGTACTAAGTGAGTACACAACTCACTTGAGTGAGTGTTATGTACAATCTGCAAAAAACAATTGGTTTTTATCTTTTTTTAAGGGTAACAAACATTTACTCACAAGGTAAAGGGCCAACTCTCAAATGAATACACTTTTAAGTTTAAAAGAGAAAAGAAGTATTTGTAAACTAGAAGGAAAATAAAAAAGTAAGAAAAACACACACAGTACATAAAGAACTTACAGATGCTGTTTGCTGTTGAGTAGCTGCAGCAGCAAATCTTGCCACATGATTTATAATTGGAGAAAAATTTGTTGGTCCATATAACTTCACTTGAGGAAGACAGGCTCGATATGCATCAACAATGCCTTGGATTCCTAGAGAACAGAAATAGATAATATTTTTTTCATATTAGAATTAGGATATTTTGAAGCACTTGATTTTCCTAAAGCTGTTAAATAAATAAATCTGTTACTTGAAGTGATGATGCAAAGATTTAAAACTAACCATGGTGGAAAAAAATAAATTATTCGTGAGCAATGGAGGTTTTCATGCTTAAGGCACATGCATAACATGACTGGCTTTGTGTGAACAGGAAAACCAAATACTCTATGCTCAAGGGTGTGAAACTGAATTACAGCAGTTCTCTTCACCTGGCAGCTTATGGTGGTTGGTAGTGTGATCAGAGAGGCCACAGTGAACAGGCATTAGCAGCACCACACTCAAACCAGACAATTCCACACCAGCAGCAAAGTAGAATACAGTGGCCTGACAACACAAGAGAACTGTTCCCAGCCCTGTGCCCTGGCTGTTTAAATCACTTCTTTCACAAATCATTACAGAAGACAGATGCAATGCTATTTCTCATAAGTAAGAAATTGGTTATAAAATTGTTTCCTGTTAAAGGACTAAACTAATTTTTTAACTAGAACAACATGCTTCCGCTCACTTTTCAAGTGCCTTTATGCCTTTACCTCAGGCATTTTACTCTCTAGGTCTGATGTTCCTTTCTCAGACTTACCATTACAGAATGGGTTTGATGGGTTAAAATTTATTGGGAACTCATGAGACACCTGTGAAGACACAGAAGACATAGTCAGGACTGTATATACAGTCTCCTCCTGAAGTAAGTGCTTTCAGCTGTCTTAGGTAGTGCATTTACACATTCCATTACCTGAAAGGAAGGAGGAATTTGTGCACCAAATCCAAAGGCTGGAAACATCTTATCTCTAAAAAAGCAATTTTAAAGAAAACAAAGTCAATGCCTTTCTGTTAAAAGCCGCCATAGTTCAGTAAGTTTAGTTATCAGTTCTGCTTTTCATCATTAAAAATGCTATTTAAGAGTCAAAATTAAATGGAAGTTCCCCACTGCAATTGCTTCTAGGACCAAAACTAGTCTTTAACACCAAACTGGCAAGAATGCAAGCATATATTTAAATCAATGCTGCTGTTTTCATCACATATGAGAAGCCCTGCTTGTCTGCAGTAAACACAAGCTTATACTTGCAAGTTATATGATGGTGCAGTGAATACTATTTTTAAGTTCTGTAACTTAGCTCAGAAGTTTCATTCCAGTATATCTGCAGGCATCTTCAACACTGGTTTAAAAAACTACCACAAATGTCTATGCATATCTAAAAAATTATCCAGATAAAAATCTAACACTTACGTATCATAATCCTGAATGACCATCCCGACAGACCAGATGGCTGTTAGGTATTCATTAACTCCGTTAGGGCTGAGGTAATGCAGAGAGTCCGGAGAGCGAGGGTCTCCATTGGAGCCTGTAAAATCTATCCCCACCTGTCAAATGCAGTATTTATATCTCATTGCTCTTAAAGGTTAAATTATGCTTCTTATCTCTGGCAAAGCCAAAGTGAAAATCATGAAAAAGTAGTAAACAGGACATCTACAAATCTAACGGGCACAGTACTTGGATGCAGGTTTATTGGACTACTAACACTCTTAAAGCAATGCCACTACAAAATTCTCAAAAGCTCTGCATCTCTCCAGAAGGGCCAAAAGGACTTTCATCTGAATCATAGAATGGTCTGGCTTGGAAGAGGCCTTAAAGATCACCTAGTTCCAACCCCCCTGCCATGGGGCAGGGGCAGCTTTCACAAGACCAGGTTGCTCAAAGCCTCATCCAACTTGGCCCCTTCCAGAGATGAGGCATTTACAGTTTCTCTGGGCATCCCATCAGGTTTTCGCTGCGTTTACCTTCCATTACTATTCACAGCAGCTCTTCAAAATCTGGTAAATTAATTTCATTCTGTATCCTGCCACATACACCTTTCTTCTCAGAACAACTAGCCAGGCTCCACAGAAGCCTAGAGAGTTCTTTCTCTGACTTCAACAGGTCCTCTTTGCTTTAGTGATGAAGCATGTTACTAAGGCGAAAACATCTTACTGTTATTTGTGTTGCATTTCGTTCACAAATTAGATAACTTAAGGGTCCTAACCCATACAATGACCTCTGCATGTTGCTTTCAAAGAACTGTAAACTTCTCCTTCGTCTCCATCCACACAACTTAGCTAGTTCCTAATGAACATAACCAGAGGTTCAGAACCTTTTGCCAAAAGTAAAGACTATTTTTTTCTAAACAGACTAGAAGCACTCTGGCAAAATAGCTTCCTGCTCCATGCTACAGAACAAAAGCAAAGTCAACAATAAAAATACATTAATAAAATAAAGCACACAGTCAATCAATTCTATACTTCAGTTTGTTCCGAAACTCAAAAGGTACTTCATATGTATGATTTAACTTACTGTGAAATTCAGCTGACACCCACCCATGATGTAATCAAGGAATGTGCATTCTACAATGATCTAGAAATAGAAGATAAAAATTTTGGTTTTTTCAATGGGGAAAAACCCAGCTAATATTATTGTAGCAACTTCCGAGGTTCCAGATTTGTTGTCTTTACCCATGAAAAGCACTAGTTTTGCCCTACAGCTGTCCCACCCACCCACTGAAATGAGGATATTTGCAACATATGCCACCATCCACTCAGTGCATCAGAATCAGGCCTTTAACAAAACTAGAGACAGACATCAAAGCAGCTCAAAAAGGACTTTCATTTATAAAATAACACATTATGACAGATTACTTTGCCATAAAACAGTGAGTTGGGAAATGCAGTGGTTCAGGAATGACTTTACAAACTGGTAAGCGACCTTTCTCTGCAAGAGAAAGTGAAGGGACAAGGGAAGACAGATATGTGATTCACCTCTCAATTTGTCTCCTTATATGAATCAGAGTCCCTTAAATATTTACTGTGTCTGGAACTTTCAGACATTTTAAAGTTTCTTATAGCTTGAGGATGAAGACGTACTAAATGAGACTTGTTATGCCTTAAAACTCAAAACCAGAATCATACCAGAACATATTACTGACCTCACAATGCTTAATGCTCACAATGCCAGAGTTTTTATAGTTCTTTTTCTTCTGTCTTTTCTTTTCATTGATGCACTCAAATTCAACCTGGATGAACGCAAAAAAATTTTAAAAAATAAAATTACAATATCATTTATGCAACAAGTTTAATAATCTTTTATTTCAGGACTGATACTTTGGGCTTATGTTAAAAATGCAGTTCATTCCATAATCCAGCAAAATTAAACTCAGCCTTCCCAATAACAGCAACAAAAAAACCACATTCCCAAGACAGAAATCCTCTCTTACTCAAAAGGCTACAAATACATTTGTTTTGACAAGCGTATTTCAAAGAAAGAAATAAATTCTGTACCATTCTCCCTCTGAGGATTCTGCTAACAACTTTCTTTTTGGTAAAGACATGGCAATTTAAACAAAGCATCAGTGTTTCCAGCATCTGTGGCTGGAATTATTATTATTTTTATTATTTAGTACAACTACAACACTCAAAGTATTAGAAAAGTATAAGCATGCACTCTCGTATATAGATCCCAGTATTTTTAATGCAGAAATAGTTCTGCAGGTTTTACACGACTAAAGGAAAATATGGTAAAACATCTTGATAACACACATATCCATAAAACAAATACTTTTATGTTACGTTTGCTATGCCAACTATTACATGTCTTTTACATGTAAAACCTTCCTATTAAAAGGTTTGGAAATTGTTATAGTTCATAAGATCAGGAAGGGTAGTATCACTTTAGAGAAAAGCCACCTAATGTAACACAGCTGCATTTTTGTGCAGTAGCAAAAATACTGAATTTTCTCATATTCACTAAAGTATACATAATACTTAATAAGTGCCACATTTTAAAATAAAGGATTAAGTAATATTTGAAAAAAATACTACAAGCTTTAGTCTTTTAACTGTAGTTAAATTTGTGCTGCATTCTGTCTTTTGACAGTCTAATCTTTTTTCTATTTCTTTTTATTTTTTTTAGGATGAATGAAATTTGTTTGTGCTGATGGTTGGGCATTTAGATACATAATAATAAAAACTGTAACCAAGACATTAATCTTAGGAAAATGGATGTACAATGTAAATGCTGAATGAGCCTCAACTACCACAGCATTGTTAAGGTGTAGCCTAACACAACTTGGAGGTCACCTGCAGGCCAGGTGACCTAGGTTTTGCTCCAATATGAGTAAAAAACAGCTTACCAAGAACACACAGGCAGCTTAGACTGTGTAACACTTACAGGTGACGACCGAGATGCTTCCTTCAGTTTTGACATTGTCGTTTGAAAACTTCCTATGAGATCGTGAGACCCATCGCTATCATAATCATAGCACTCAACCTAAAATGCAGCATTGCGTAGTGTTAGGAACAGAAATGGTCCTACAAAAACAATAAACACTGCAACGGCAAACCTGAACAACCCAAACATTCCTGCATCTTCTATATCACAGTTTGTCTTGCATTGAAGTCTTAGAACTGCATAGGGTTGCACTTAAAACAGATTAAGACTGGGTAGAAGCCAATACACTCAGTTTTGAATCTAATCTTCCACTTGAGTGAAGGAGTGACGAGAATACTAAGTAGTGTCAGGTCTTACATGAGCAAGTAACATCAATTATATTGAACTATGTTTTGAGAGTGGTTGGGTGTTGGGAAGAGTAGGAAAACGATGTAGGGGTTTTTACATTCATCATGAATCTGAGCATCCAGCTAAAAATTTAGTAAATCAGTTATGTAAGCAATCACAAGAATTTAGCAACACTTTTATATTACTTCATTAATCCCCAAAATAACGCAGAATTTTTAAGCAGATGAAGGTTCAGCCCTAAACCTAGAAACAATATTTGAATTTTTGTTTTTTAAGATTAGCAAATTTAAACAGTGGATCAGTTAAACTATGATCCACACTTCATGGATCTGAATGTCAACTAAAAATCTCTTTTCCTACAGTGAGAGTTTAATGCTAAGCTTTATTATTTAATCAATGCAAACTTTAACAGCCCAATCTACCAAAGAAGGCAGGAGTGAAAACGTGACCCAACTTCTATATAGAGTTTCTATATAAAAAGCTGGTTATTTATTTATAAATCTTATGTTAATTCCATCAACTTCTGATATTTTATTTCAGTTCAGCAACACAGACATGCTAGCTAACGTAATCAAATCACAGAAAAACATACTAAAATAATTTAATAATGATGATGATAAATAGCAACAATAATAAATCAAGAGTCAAGTAGGTGTCCCAAGTTACTTGGAATCAAAATTCAAACTTCAAGAAAAATTTTCAGAACATGTGTGGCTTAAACTGAACAGGTATTTGCATGTCCATCTTTTGAGTCTGAAAATACTGTATCTTATATTCAAAAATCAATTTATTGGATTATTTGGGCATTTCATTTGGAAATAAAAAAGTGAAACAAACAACTTCAACATACACTTGAGCTTCTGAAAGAAATTAGGTTTCTGAAAACAAACAGCAATGTTGAAGTACAAAACATGATGTATAGATTGGGAGTCCTACTGCAGAGAACATGCCTTTATCTTGCAGTTTGAACTACTACAACATTTTGAATTTACTAATAAATAAAAAAATGCATGCACATGCACTGAACAGTACCTTAAACCATGCAAGCAGCCAAAGAACCAAAAGGCTAACTAATGTTCATGGCAGATGCTATGTAAATTCTTCTGAATGCCATAAATTATGCCAATCAAATACTCAGCCAAGTGCTTCAGTAGCTGAAATTTAAAACTGAAGATATTTCCTGACCCAGTAGTTCTGATAGCTGTCAGCACAATTAGTGGATGTATTTCCTTTTTGTTTCAAAGACATCAAAATTCATCTTGCTTGACATGTTTGACCCATTTAAGCCAATTTTCATTTTTTTTTTCCCATATATGGCCTCCTGGACATGCAGTAGCAAAAAGGAACAATGTGATTTAACATATTTTTCCCAGATCTACGCATGCCTGCTCCAGATGAAAGGCTCACATTTTTGACACAGAAAAACTTCACTGACTGCAAACACACTCACATGGAACATAACCATGAATCCAGAAGATGAAGGATCAACTTGGTTCGTGCACTGCTGGGTGTACACAAACTAAGCCATTAAAGAGGAGAAAAACCACTCATAGAAAAGTTGCTGATTTTACTTACTATGACAAACAGCCCATTACACATGCAACTGTGTGCATATAAAAGTGTTAAAGGCATTGTTTAATCCTTCAATAACATTCCATAATACAATTCTGCCTACATGTTCATGTTTGAAGTGATAGGTCCTGCATTTCTAAGTTAAGGCATAATCAAACTGCCTGTCTGCAAGTCCATAACTATTCCAAGTAAAGTCTTATTTCCTCTGGATCTAAATCTACGCTTCTGAGGTAAGACTCCAAAGAACAGACTTTATCAAAATGATGATAGAGCTGAGAATAACTCTTCATAGATACATTTAGATCAACGGTCTATAGCTTTAGTATGGCTGTTTACTGAAAAGGAGAAATATATTTAAGTATATGGAGATCTAAGAGCTGTCACAGCTGTTCTGGGGAAAAGGGAAGCAGAAAGGAATGAGATGGAAAAAACATAGAAGCCGTAAGGGAAGAAGGTTCTGGGCTTGTAAAGTTGCTCATTAGTCTCCTCTATAAATATGTATTTAAATCCATCCAGGTGCTTGTAACACCCAGATCCCTGTGGCTGTTAAGCATTTCCCAGAACTGCCCCAAGTTATATGACTACTATCCATCACATGCAAATCATGCTGTAAGTTTTCCTTCCCAGGGGAAGGACATCAAATATAGCGGTTTGTTGCATTTCGGTTTTTGGGTTTCTTTTTCAAATGCTAAAATATCAGGTTTCGAACATGATCATAATAGTTTATAAATGGCATTTTGATTGGCTGTTTAGCTTCAATTCCACCCCTAAAGGGAATTCCTGAAGAAAAACATTCAGAAGTTAAACACAATTTATTCAAGATAAAATTGGAAAACAGAAGACATTAAAGCCCTGGTAGAACTATCACTTCACAGGTTTGTTTAACTTTCTGACAGAAAATTCAGTTTTATATGAAGAGAAAAAGTTGCTAAAACTGGTATTCACAAGCTGTATCTGACCCACATCTGTTAGCTAGTATATTAAATGTAATTTATTTCACCAGGCAGTATATTAAAAATTTTATTAATGTTACCTGTTGCACCAGTAACAAAGTATTACAAGATTCATTACATAGAACAAAGCATATTCTAACCTTTAACATGCATCTTTCACTACACAGTATCTTTAACACCATCAGCATCGGCTGATGCAATGCTAGAACTGTACAATCAAAATAAGAAACTGCACTGGACATTTCAAAGATACTTGTGTTCAACTGGTTTCCCAGATTTTCAAAGACCAACTTCTACCACACAATGCATCACAAATGTGCAGTATTTTCCTTTTTTCCCCTAAAACATGCATGTGTATCTGTGCCTTTCAAATAAGAACCCTAATACTTTAAATTAAATTTGAAACAAAAAAACCACAAGAACTAGAATAACGCATCTTCCCCTCATTATATATTTTAATTTTTAATGCATTAATTTATACATACATTTAATATACATTACCTTGATTGACTTATCCATGTCACTGTAACACAGAGAATTGAGAGAAATTTTAAAGGGCCTCCAAACAGGATTCAGGTTGTTTTTAATAACCTGTTGAAAAAAAAAGAGGCAGAAGACCATTGTTCAGAAGGGTGGAAAGCAATCATCATAGTGGGTCATACCTTCATGCCATGATTTTTACATGCAAAAAACCAGTTAACTACTGCTCCTGCCAATGCACTCCTAATCCTAATATATAGGATATAAACAAACTACTTTTAACATGCAACACCATTGTTCAAAAAGAGATGGTCTCTTTCAGCTCCATATTGTGCTAGACTTCACTGTCACCTACTATATCCTTCAGCTACCGCACTGCACAAAATTAAATTTATCATTACATAAATAAGATACTGGTTCCTTTCTTTTAATAAGCACACATATATACATACACACACATATAAAGGCATGAGTTACCAAGAATGTGTGGAAAAATAATACATTGGAATTTCTGAATACATCAGTACTCCGAAGATTACAATTCACTCCCATGTATTATTTATTCTGAAATGTCATTCATGGAAATATGCCCTCACGAGCTTCACAGTGTAGTAAAGTAAAAACAGTGCATGAGCATAAAAGGCCTCTCAAGCTGAAAACTAAATAAGTGTTATTTACAAATAATACTGACAGATATTTGAAATTTGTCAACTGTTAAGTACCTGTAAATATACCCGATACATCAAATAATTATCTTACAAAAGTACAAGAAACTACACGTAACATGCACTACTTAATTAATTACACCTAACAATAGTAATACTTACAGCACTGTAGGAGTGCTGAGAAAGAAATCTCTCTTGAAAATGAAATCAATAAAAACAGTAGTTAGTAAAAAAAAGAAGTTTTTTTAACCTGTAACATAAGGAACTAATCCACCAGACATTTCTAGGCTGAAACAAAAAATTCTGGATTTATTACTGAAGTTGACTGAAATTATCATACAAAACGTGCCCCTTAAGCAGAAGAACCACCTCAGGAGAGAAACTATAAGCCTGACAAAGAGGATTTATACTTCTTCGATATCCATACTTCAAAATGAATACAGTCACCACTTCCGATAGGCACAGCACCTCAGCTGTAACTGGGCCCTGAGCTGCCCAGTGAGACATTTTCAAACAACTCTTAGTCTGCCAGTTGCTGTCACAGGACCCCTACACCTCGTCCTGGGTGAAAGACTGCTGCTGCTCAAGCACGTTTTCCCTCACTCTGCATTCTTCTTGGCTTGCCCTTGCTACGCAAGCATTCGGCACCGTGACTTTCACTGGTAAAGGGTACAGCCAGGTGACACGTTCCTGAGAACAGCAGAGTCAGGAATGCCCAAGTCCTGCCCCAGCACTGGGTACAACTGAGACTGATGTCCCTGTGGCAGTATGCAGTTCTTTGTCAAAATATTTGTTTTCTCCTAGATTGCTGAAAGTTAAAGAAAAACAAAAAGTGTTTTCTTTCAAGATAGAATGGCACAAATCAAAATCAGAATAAAGAGAATAAGGTAGATTTCCCAGAAAAATCAGTGGAAGAGATGATGCAATTTCTAACTAGTCTGCACATCAACTCCAGGCCACTCAATTCTTTTTCTAAGGCATTGTATCGCTCCTGCTGTGACACAGCTGGAAATTAAATAACCTTAACCTCTTCATTGTTACCTGAAAATATCCTACCTCTGTTCGGTGAACCATCACCCAGTTTCCATCTCCAGTCTGTTTGTGGAATTCCAGATAAGGATCTGACTTTCCAAAAAGATCCTGTATTTAAATAACATGCAATTATCTCAGAACAGCCTGTAGCATGAATACCATTAAATTCTAGTTCACACACATTTAGATTAACAAAAAAGCACATTCAGGGAACAAAAGCTTTAGATGATTAAATGCAAGTCTGATTATATTACCACCTGTGAAAGAGAAAAAGAAAGAAGGGAATGTCCTTCAATTTAGGAGAAAAATGTCCACATATCAAATACCTGACAGTTCAAGCAAAAGAATGCTAATACCAATAAGTACTACAATGGATAGACAGGAAATTAAGGATTTCATCCAGTTCAAAAAAAGTATCATTAAATCAAAAAGTAAAAAATAAAAACATTTTTCCATTATTTTTCTAATTTTGTTTTGAAAAGTCTTTCTATAGCCAGTCCGATATTTAACGTAACAAATTTATACAAATCAAGTACACTCTTCACCATTTACTTCAGAGAGGTAATAGGCAACAATTTATATAGCTATTCAAACCAATGGATATACCAAAACTCCCTTATATTTATGAATAAATGTAAGGATTTACATTTAAATGGGAGCATGTAGCTCATGGACTACCCCTGAAATGCATTTATCCTACTTAGAAATACATTACAATTAATTTCAAAACAGTCAATGAAGTTACTCTGTAGCAGTCTTACTTCAATTTTTTTAGTGTAAGTAAAATCTTAATGGATTTTTTTTTAAGCAAAAATGAGAATGAATACTCAAATGTTTCCTGCTTTGAGAAGACTCTGATTTTAATACTTTATCAAAGAAACAGCAATCACTTAAATACCTTATTGTCCAGTTTCCTTGCTTCTACTTCCAACACAACCACCCTGTTATCCTTTACTTCTTCTGCTGTAATCTAGGTAAGCAAAAAAATTCTTAGTTTTTATTCAGGAACTACGCAGCTTTCTCATATTCACAGCATTCCTATGACAGGTACATTAAAAAAGCCCCCATGTTTTCTCACAAATGAAGCATTAAAAGATGGGGGGAGGAGGGGAGGAGAGGAACACTTTGATTTGACATTGGGATTGCATTCCATCTATTTACCATAAACAATGGCACTGACAAGGATATGCCCCAAGCAACAGCCCATTGGATGCCCTAATGATGTATGCAATGGGACTTATACAGAAGGTGGGCTGCTATAGGATGACAAAGATATATTAGTGGAGGAAAAAGAGTGCTTTACAATGCCTTTTACAGCACTATAGAATAGACATTCTGCACTCAAGCCACTAACTAAAAATAAAACCTGGAAACAATTAAGGACGAACTCTGAAGACATTTATTTCTTAACTATCTTACCACAATGCTTCCTCTTCCAGCAGGTTTGCCATTTTTAAGTACTAATGGTTTTGTTAGAGTCCTGCTAGAAACTATCTGCCAAGACAAAATTTGAGCATCAAGCATTATTAACCCAATTTAACAGATTTTCAAAGGAATTAAATGAGTTAGTGAGGTATTTTCATTTTAGTAATTTTTCCTTTATTGTGAAGATGACAGCATTACCTTTACTTCCCATAATCTTCTATAAATAAATAGTTAATACTTGATTCACTTCAAAATTTTAAAATACATATGCAGATGAACACATGCAAAGCTTCAGGAGTAATAAGAATTAAAATAACTTCTAGTAACATGACGGACACTCATGGACAAAGATAATATTTTCGGTTCCAATTTCAAATTGTTCTCTAAGTTTTCCATACATACCTTTAAAATGCATGCAAGGCATATTCCATAAATGGATTCAGCAAACAATTATAAACACAATGTCTATCACTCAAAAAAACCATCAGCCTTCCCCTGCACAATTTCCAGCTGATTTTATTTTACCCTATTCAGGCAGTGCTTCCTCAGAAGTGTGTCTATTCATTCTACTGGTCCTTCTTTACCTTAAGAATGAATGATTAATTTTTAATTGA
Source organism: Callaeas wilsoni (assembly GCA_013398955.1). NCBI lineage: Eukaryota > Metazoa > Chordata > Aves > Passeriformes > Callaeidae > Callaeas > Callaeas wilsoni. The sequence goes on along the minus strand of VWPU01012418.1, from coordinate 12,263 downwards.
CACTGAATTTCAGTTCACAATGCCTCTATCCTTACAAATGCACTTAAAATAAAAATACTTGAGACACAGGGCAGGAAAAATCCCAAGCCAACTCTTCTGAGAAGTGCCTTTGAAGGATCTATTCAAACGAACCAGTTAAAAAGAAGCTGCCCAATTGTGATAGCATCAATAGCAGAATATGACTGGAAAACAGAAGTAAATCTACAGCTGGCAGAACTAGGATCATTGCTTGCATTGAATGGAAAGCAGATTACAAGGATAATATGGCCCCTGTGAACACTCATTTGCTCTACACTGGTTCTCATTTTTGGGAGCATAAAAATAGGAATTTGAGTATTAGAGTAAATAAATAGCAATTACTACAACTTTGTGCTCATTGACAGTCCACTTACTTTTAGATAGCAATCCAACAGTCACTATCTTAGAGCACATTTCAGAGCATCATCTCAAGATCTTTTGCAAATAAAATGTATATACACTGAACTGAGGCTTGAAAAAACAAATTAAGGGAATTCTATTCAACTTAAGAGTACTCCAACTACACAAGAACATAGTGATAAATTCAAGGTAAAAGTGGCTAATTATTTTCAGTGACATAATTCTAAGGGAAATTATCTGCATGCTTACCTGTCCCAGAGTACATTCTAATTCCCCTAAGAAGTCATCATCACTCAGATCGTAGGTTTTGTTATCAATGTCATATATTCCAAACTTAAGTTTCTGAACAAGCTCAAAATAATAGTCAATTAAGAATTTCTTGGAAAACTTTGGGTTCAAGGAATTCTTAACTCTTTCTGTGCGATCAACCTGAAATTAGAAAGATAGCACTTTATCCGATATTTCACAAACTAAAAAAGCAAGCAAATCATATAGTGTTATTATACACATTCAAAAGTTCTTAAAGTACAAAGGAGTATCTTCCTACAAACCTTTCATCAAATATACATTATATTACAAAATATTATATTATATATACACATTATATTGCAAAATCCACTGCTCTAAGTTGGGGATACTTGACCTATTTTTCATCATTCCCTCTAAGGTGGGACCTATTCCTGCACAGGGAAGACCAACATAAAATCCTACATTGTCAAATCCAGGATGAGACCCTCATTTTGGAGTACTGTATTTATAAAAGCACATTCAAACACTTAGAAGGCTTCTTCTGTTGGTCCATACATGGCTGGGGAACAGTGCTAAAAATCAGACAGTTGTACATATTTAATGGCAAATGATTATTAGTGTGCTGCCCACATAACTATTAGAGACATAATCTAACAAAAAGTATTCAGAAGTGCTGGTATAAAATAAAAATATTATAATGAAATCATATACTATAGTGTTTTAAAAGGTCCAAAAACATCAGAATGAGTTTTTAGCAGATTTGTGAGAAGCACCAGGCTGTACCTCATACCACTGCTGACCACTTGTGTTCTGGAGAAGCACACACAGAGGGTCTGACTTGGAACCAACATCTTTATCCAAGAGATTGGTGCAGGCAATAGTCAGCTCCACCTTTGTCACACACTGTGCCGCCATTTGTTACACTAGAAAGCAGCAACAGAAATAATCATTAAAATGAACTAAAAAGCAAACAATAGGATTGTCACAAGGCATTAACTCTCTAAAAGAGTGAGCTTATCAGAGGTGATGATTTGAGGTTACAAATGCAGATTTTACAATTTATGATGTACCAACATTATAGCATTATTACCATCACAGTCTTGTCTCTTCCACACAGGTATAAAAACTAATTTCAAAATCTGCACATAAAAATCAAGATCAGGTTTCTTAGAATGCTTGAGGAACCAAATGAAAAATGAGATATACCTCAAAAAAGGCAAAGTGGTTTGAATTGCTGAGAGTAGAACTTCACAAGCTTTAAATGAAATCCAAAAGCCCACATGAATGACAGTATCTTATAATGTAGATTTTATTAATAATTCCATGAATAAGGAAAACAAAATGTATTTTATACTCCTCTATCAAATCTTTGTAAAAAATTGCTGAAACCATAAGCATGCCAGAATTGGAAAAGGAGTTCAAGCAGGTAGCAGTTGATCTTGCTTTAGTAAATCCACAAAAACAACTACAAATTTTAATTATAAGGATAAACATTTTGAAGTCAAGTAACAACTGAGACTTTGGAGGAACTATTCTTTCTGAAGATTCATTTTAAAAAAAAAGAATAACTGAAAGCATTCCTACATTTTTTCTTTAAGTACCTCAATCATTCTCCACTGGAACTAAGACCAGCAGATATTACAAATCTACATAAACAACTCGATTATCAGTTATGAATCCCACACTGGCATAACATGCATTTGCAATCCCAAGAAGGTTTGAGCATCAGAGCCTTTTACATATATATATATATATATATAAAAAATCGCCATAATTATATGCCGTCAAGGATAGAGTTGATCATTTCCAGCAACCCTTGGGGAAGTAAACCTCTACAGTACAATCATCCTTGACTCAGAGCCTAAAACTTCCAAATCTTTTCACAAGCAGCCTACCCTGGAAGCTCCCAAGCCTCTTTACTTTCAGGTTCACCTTCTCTCCAGTAATTCCACAGTCTAGACTAAGTATCCCTCTGGACTGATTTATCTTAAAAGTGCATGAGACACCAAAGAGAACAAGGCAGAAGGAAAGGTATCTGCTTCTACCTGGTCAGATCGCTTGCAACATGTGCATGCAGTGTATCTGAATATGAAACTATACTTAACCCGACCCATCTCTCTTCCTTTCACTGTATTCATTAGACTTTTCACGAAAAGGAATGATTTTTTAGAGGTAAAAAGGGAAAGGAACACAGAAAAGACAAAGAACAAACTGAAAATAGGAGAAAGAAAACATTGTGGGGTCTAAGGGAATTTTCCTGAGGCTTCTTGTATTCCAGTAGGGCATAATTCACATGTTGTCTATCTCCATTTTGCTATCTCAGTGATGGACCTTCTGGAGACTGAGGTACATATAAATTATCTGTAAAAGAAACACTCAAACATCCATGCACATATTTTAAGAAGTATGTCAGATTCATAGAAATCCTCATTCACCTCCCAAACACCTAAACGTGATTTCTTCTTTGAGTACATTTTTGTTCCCATGACTCTATATCCTTGTCCTTGAGGGGAAAAGAGTGAAGATCTAAGTATTAAAATAGTTTTTAAACCAATGGTTTTTAGGCTTTGAAAGTGTACCTCTTAAAAGCAGTTTGCCTCTTTTTTTCTGGTTCTCTTTTTATACTGGTATTTTCCATTCCCTATTGCTTTCCTGGCTGCCAGGCTGAGCTCATTAACAGTCAGTGCCTTTCCCACAGAATCCAGTGCAGACCAGTACATGACCCCTTAATGGCAGTTTCCAGAAAAACAACTTTCTGCTGACAAAATGATGCTCTAACTCCCACTGATGCTGCAACAGCAAGTAGAAAGGATTTTCATGAAACTCAACAGAATTTAAACTTGAATTGACATGCATTTTCAAACCAGTCAAAATTTTCTTGCTTCAACTTGTCTGAAACTCCTCATTATTAAGAGTCCTTGAAAGCACTCATTTCTTGTGTTTAGGTAATATTGCCAAAATCACTGGTAAATGGATAGCATCCAGTCAACCTAAACATATGGTCAGCTTTTTCTTCTTTTTGTCTGTGTGTGTACTCACACTTCTTGTACATCTCAAGTACTTTCTCACATGAACACATCAATTCTGTTACTTCCTCTCCTCCTCCATGTCAGCAACTCTCCCACTATGCATCTAATGCGGGAAAAGAGCAGATTAAGTAAAAGAGGTGCTGTGCAAAAAGCATCCTTTAGTATAGCGAAGGGAAGGCTAAGAAGGCTGATTCCCTTCCCTGAAATGCAAATGCTCATTTGAGATGCAACAACTGTGTCCATATTAGACAAGACAACTTGAAACAAGAACATGCATTTATTTAAGTGGAGGACACTCAAAATCCAAACAAAGAGCAAAACTTCACAAATCACAAGATGGTCCTTCAATCTTTACCATTTCCGGTTTTGAAAAATCCAAGATGAAAAATAATGCAAGGCATTTTCATCAGAAGTTTTGAGAATATTAGGAATCTATATTTGTATAATAGGTTGAAGAGGTCTGTAATACTAATGCATTGCAAGAAATAATTTTGCTATTAAAAAAATATGTTTCTCCATAAGACTGATACATTTTACTGCAAATAGTTATATACAACCTGATTTTCAGTAACATTATAAATGTTAAAAGTTATTAAAATACTTATTAGCAAGAAAACGTCATGTCTCATTAATCCAAAGCAGTATTTAAGGTAGCGAAACTTAGTAAATAAACAAGAGATACTTCTCTTACAACACTGCACACCTTACAGAATTTGCAGAGGGCACACAGGCTTCACATGTGTGAAGTCAGGAGTCTTTCAAACAGCACTATCTGCTGGAGCTCTGCTCATGCTGCACAAATCCTCATAATCCCAAATGCAAGAAAGGACGAAATACTCCAGCTCCACCCGATTCTCCTCACTTCTAAAAGCCCATGTTAGCCAAAAAGTTCCCAAGGTTTGAGAGGTGGATAGTAGCGTTTCTAAAGATGATAAACATCCTCAAGGATCAGTCACTGTCAGGTAAGCAAGCAACCTCTTCTTGAGGACTTGATGCAATACAGAGTCTGGCAAATTGCTGTCTCTCCAAAATGGTGAAAATAAATCACAGTTGCTCTAGTGCATTCTACAACACATCTAGTAGGCAAACCAAATGTAAAATATTCTAGATACATGACGGGATTACTTGAACATTTGGAATTCTGGAATAACTTTACATGGACAGATTATACTGTCCAGGCTGTGGCAGGATAAGCCTCGACTACCAGTAAGTTACAACACAACAAGAGATTTAGTTATTTAATTAGTTAGTGTTATTAAAGCAGCTATGCTGCACATTGGTCAAATTTAACTAAAACTTTTGCTTTTCTCAAGCTATCGACTGTTTGCCCTCCATGTAGAGTACACCACAAAGGGAGGCACAGCACACCAGAACGTGTGCAGGGGATAGCTTGGTCATCCTTTTTATTGAAGTAGCTTTTATGATTGCAGAAGCATATCAGGCTTAAAAAAAAACTGCACAGGAAAAGACTGAAAATTTTATATTTATATATATATATATATATATGTATATGTAATGTACATCTGAACTGCAGTGATGTACAGTCACAAGGGACCCTCTGCCATGTCTAGGCTGCTCAAGAGCATGATTAGGTCAACTAAGAATATGACGAGTCTTTCTGCTTGAGCTGTAATTATCCAAGCAAAAATCTAAGTCAAGAACTAGTCTTCTCTTGCAGTTTTATAGATCAGAATGTTCTTTGAACTCCAGTGATGATTCTAGTGAAGATAAGTGGTACACATCAAACAACTGAGACATTGTCTGTTTTTCAACAGGAACTGCAAACACGGCACTCTTACCCAGAAAGGAACAGATCTATTATCAGAATGATGTAACAGCGCAGTTGGGAACTGCTAGACTGTAGCAATCCTCTCCATGCCGCAATGTCAGAGGACAGTACTGGCTTGCCAAGATAACCTTGCAGAGCATTACAATGACGTGTTCTTAATTATAGATGCATCCAGTCTGACAAGTAGAAATACCTAACTAAAAAAGATTAATGAATTGGGTTTGGCATCACTGTCTTTAGTTACAAGTCTCAAACCTGCTCTGGTGGAGATTATTGCTGTCATAGAACATTTCCTAGTTCCTGTGAACTGCTAATGGCAATAGACCAAAAATCCGTACTTTTTAGATATCTCAGGGCCCAAACGGACACAGAAAGGCCACGAGAAACTTGCAAATAAAGTTCTGATCTTCTTGCCATAATGCTACACTTAAGCATTTTATGTCAACTGTGTGCCAGACTGAAATAGGCAGAAAATGCCATGTCTGCTGCAAGAAGCTCACAATGAAATTATGACAAATGGATGCTTCTTCTCACTGATAGGGTTGGTAGCAACACAATTGCTAGTGATCTTGGGCTACATGTATATACATATATATTTTTTAAATCTCAAGGTAACCCTTCAGTTTTCAAGGAAACAGACCACCTCACAGGAAACACGCATTTCATAAAGGTTACAAAAGCGAAGACTGTTTCACAACTTAATTTCACCATTGCATTTGAAAAAAATCCCCAAAAATCAGCTTCTCTAAAAATCCTATCTCCAAATCGGAATTCTGGCTCCTCTTTTCAGTTTGTTTACAGGCAATACAGCTGGAAAAATCATTCAGCTGATGTGCTGACAAGCTAAGTATCAGAAGCAACTTGAGTCATTCTGTATTTGAAGAATCACACAAAACCTTGAGCGTAAGCTTTATCTTCTAATAGTAGAGATACAGCTATCACTTCTTGAGTGATAGTTGTATCTATCTTGGAGGGCAGGAAGGCTCTGCAGAGGGGTCGAGCTGGATCAGTGGGCCATGGCCAGTTGTATGAGGTTCACTAAGGCCAAGTACCGCGTCCTGCACTTGGGTCACAATAACCCCATGCAGCACCACAGGCTTGGGAAAGACTGGCTGAAAATCTGCCCAGCAGAAAAGGACTTGGGAGTGCTGGTCAACGGCCAGCTGAACACAAGCCAGTGTGTGTCCAGATGGGCAAGAAGGCCAATCGTATCCTGGCTTGTAGTAAAACCAGAGTGGCCAGCAGGACAAGGGCAGTGATTGTCCCACTGCACTTGGCACTGGTGAGGCCACACCTTGAATCCTGTGTCCACTTGTGGCCCTCTCAATTCAGGAAGGACATTGAGGGGCTGGAGTGTGTCCAGCGAAGGGCAACAGCTGGTGAAAGGTCTAAAGAATAAGTCATATGATGAACGGCTGAGGGAGCTAGGGGTGTTTGGCCTGGTGAAAAGGAGGCTCAGGGATGACCTTATTGCTCTGCATAACTCCCTGAAAAGAGAGTTTAGCCAGGTGGGGGTTGGCCTCCTCCCACGCAACAAGTGACAGGACAAGAGGACATAGCCTCAAGTTGTGCCAGTGGAGATTCAGGTTGGACATCAGGCAGAATTTCTTCATGGAAAGTGTTGATAAGCATTGGAATGGAGTGCCCAGTGAGGTGGTGGAGTCACCATCCCCAGAGATCTTCAAGAAATGATTCGTTGTGGCACTTAGTGCTACAGTCTAGTTCACAAGATGGTGATAGGTCAAAGGTTGGACTTGATGATCTTGGAGGTCTTTTCCAACCTAAACGACTCCATGATTCTCATATTCACTATTTAGTATGCGGGAACAAATTAGAGCATTCTGAATTGAACAAGTAAGATTAAGCTGATACAACCCTAATGACTACATCACTCATTTTACTGGGGATTATGCCATTCAAAAATAAAAGCTAGTATTTAAGAAATCTGAGGTATATGTGTACATGAGAACGATAGTATAGTTTTCTGAATGGGAAATGAATCATCTATTTATAGAAGCTTTATGATACTCTATTGGAGTGGTAGTGCACTGGTATAACAAGTCAGGCAACTATTTGCAACTTGTTTCCACATATAAAAATCTATCACTAAGTTGCATTGCCAAAGAACATGTTTAGAATTCTATTTTTTTTTAAAAAATCCACTGCACAGAAAATATTAATTTGACCTGTAGGATACCTGTTTACAAAATTACTTCGAAACAGTTATTTCTAAAAATCCTTCTGCTGATTTCTTTTTTTTTTTTTAATTCTGCATACGTATGTGTCTCGGTTTGAGAGACAGGTGTCTGCTAAGGAAGGCAGAAGTCTTCCTTGGAATGGAAAATGTGGACCCTTTCCCTCTGAATTGTGATAATTTTGAAATTAAGGGGCTCTCAGGCAAAGATATGAGAATAGGAATAACAGTTCTTTACTAGTATATCCAAAAAGGCAAGCCAACAACAACGGTGGCATTAACAACAAACAGAACCAGAACCCAGTGACGACCATCTCGGCCGCAGGCACTTTCCCCTTTGGCGCAGCTCCGGTCACAGCCGGCAGGGGCGCTGGTGGCTCCCGGTGCGCAGGGCAGGTGCGATGGTTCCCCCGCGGCTGCAGGGGGCGCTGTGGGGCGAGCTCGGGGAGAGCGCAGGAGTGACGGCGTGACCGGGACGGGACGGGACAGGACGGGAGGGGAGAGGGGCTCCCTGCACAAACCCCAGAGACAGCCGAGCCCGGTGCTCCAGAAGAACTGTCGGGAGTGGCAAGCTGGAATGGCAGAGACGAGCAAAAATCCCAGGGTGGTTCAGGAGATGTATCACACTCCGGAGCCGTAGTGAGAACCCCCGGGAGGTCTCAACAGGCAGGAGGTGCGGGGCTACAGAGCAGAGAAGGCTCAGAGCAGCGCTGAAGAAGAGGCGGGGTGGGGCAACGGCAGCCCGGCTCCAAGGAAGGCAGGGAGAGGCAGGCTCCAGACTCCAGGCACCCAGGCAGATGGCAAAAAGTCCCTCCCTTAGTGAGGTGGGTGTTAACACGTTGCCAGTTCAGAGGCTGCTCCTACGAGCAGAGGCTCACCCCATGGCAGAAAAAGCAGGACTGGGCTGGACCACGGTGGCAGTTGCGAATTCCCCTTTCCAAACGGCTCCAATCGTCCCTCTTCCCAAGATGAGAAAGAGAGAGCCAGAGAGCCAGGGGCTGCCCCCAACCCTGCTTTTCCCATCTCCAATCTCGTGGTATCTCCCTCCTACATGGGAAACCTCAGGTGGCCAGCTGCACCTCTCCCCTGAGCCGGTAACTTCTTTCATCTGTTAAGTGTCCAGTCATTATGGCCCCTTAGCAACACGGGAAAATTCCTTAAGAAGGAAAAAAAAAACCCAACAAAACAAAAGAAGAACTCCTAAAAACCCTACAGTATGTTTGCCCTTTAGGCACATCTTTAACACTTGGTTCTTCCCAGCATCTTCCTCACACAAAAGTATTTTAGATGATGTTTCAATTGAAGCGAGCTAAACTATAAAAGGTAATATTGTGCCTTGAACAAAAAAAAAAAAGAAATACAGATCTCTTGACTTCAAAATTCAATTATTTTAAGCATACAGCAGCAAACCAGAGAAACACATGTTTCTTGCATATATGTCTATATGCTTTATCAGATATAGAGCTTTATACCAATTATTTAATATAAAATAATCCATTAACTGTGCAACATGAATAGATCATAAGTTGTGTGTTCTTCATTGCAGTTTCTCTGTGTAGAGCCACTGACTGATTGACTATATAATTAACATTACCCACAAGAAAGAAAAACTTTAATCACACTAAAACTTGCTGTACTTTACTGCAGAAACAAGATGCAGGTGAACACAAGCTTTAGACTTATCCTTTTTGCAGTTCATTTCAAGGGATGTTGTGCCTCTTCGCTCTTACAAATACTAGTTCCTAAAAATTAGTTACAGTAACTTACCGCAGAGGTCTGCCTCCGGGCCTCTCAGCAAAAGGCTAAAGCTTCAACCAACAGTAGCACTGAAATGGGAAATGAAAGGAAATTAAAACCAAGAATTGTTATTCCCATAGATCAATCAGAGTAAGAGGTTTGAAGGCATATCGTTTGAGGAACTGCAGTTTCTCTTGAAATAAATAACCTGTCCAACAGTTTTATGTGTCCATAACAGCAGCACTGTAAAGATTACTCAAGGGAAACTCAGAGCCTTTGTTAGAGAATAATAGATACTAAATATTATAAAAGTCCAGCAAGAAAAGTCCTTTAAGATTTTAAGAACAAAGACCCGATTACTGGTTTTGTCCTATTCATTAATTTTTTTTTTAATAAGGTGACAGTGGATTACAGTAAGTAGATCAAAATCAGTGGTTCCTGATGTTGTTTATGCTCTAAGAAACCTGTGCATCCTTACACAGCTAAAGGATTTCCACGAAAAGTCCATTAAATCAGTATTTGACAATGGTCCAGCATATCTCAGTATAAACAATAACAACACTTTGAAACCAACAATCACAAAATTGTACTTTACTATAGCCCAGAAGTATTTCAAACCTTCCTGTATGCAAACCAAGAGCTCTCCAGTCAGCTGCCCTTTAGTTCTGTATCACAGCAGCTACCTGCACTCAGTATTCCCTGTGCCTGGGAGGCACCATTCATGCTCTGCATATCCACAGGCAGTGGCTCTGAACACAGGCACACAGCAATCATGTTAATTCCTGGAAGCATCAGATAATTGCACATAAGCTAAACACCTGCCATGAGGAATTTATAACAACCCTTCTGCAAAGGGGAAGTACCAGAAGCAAACTGCCACAACTAGAACTAATTCAGCTGCCTCCTAACTGTGCCTTTGATGAAGCACGGAGTGAAAGTGCACTTGATCCTTCTATGAGATGGAATGGATCTACAGGACATAGTCTCCCTTCAACCAGAGAACAAAGTACGAAGCAAGTGATCCAAATCAGTAAAGGCTATTCCTTAAACAGAAACTTGGATCCAGCAACCAAGCCCTAAAATTCCTGTATTCATAAATCCTTCAGCCACTTAATAATGCCCTTTCAAAATGTCTGAGCAGCAGCATCTAATCTAAAGCAATATTAAAGATAAACCAAAGAAATCAAATAGAATCAGAGTTGATGGAAAAGACCTTTAAGATTATAAAGAACTGCACCATAATTCTACTTCCTGTCTACTTGCTTGCACAAGCCACACCACACCTTCAAATGTCATGCTAGGAGGGGCCAGTATTAATCTTCGCCTAACTGATCTAAGAATAGAAGTAATTTTCTAGGGTTTAACAGGAACTAAAATCTACAAATGCTATTGGTCATATATTACTTATGTTAGAAGAGCATCTTGACTTTCACAGGAAAATAAACAGGAAGGAATAGCAGGCATCTTACTCCTTAACTTTGTCCCTGAAGGTATTTCCTTTAGGGAACCATGTAATGACAGCATTTGTTCCTAAATCAAATTAAGATTAAAAAAAAAATTAAACTCCACCCCAGGTAAGTGTAGAGTTGAGATTTTAGTTTTATTACCCCTAACACTATGGCTTCTCTTTAGCTTTCAGTTCTGGAGAAACATTTGGCAGAAAAGAAGGCTGTACAAACACTGTGGTACCAATTCTGCTACTTTGAAATTCTGGCAGATGACATTTAATAATAGCTTAGTTATTCAGCCTACCAGAAATAGATTTTTGCTTTCGATAGCTGAACTGAAATTAGTCTAACAGTCACCTATAATGAATCTGTATAGATTAATTTTAAGAATTTAGCACAAACATGCTTGTTGCAAAAACACTGCATTCTTCCTAACACCACAAGAGATAAACAAAAAGACCTCTGTCTCTTACTCCTTGAACATCCTTCCTGCTTTTTTTTTCTTCTAATGCTTGTTGGTGTTCTGCATGCACTTTGACGCATCTTTCCTGATTATACACATGTGAAGTTAAAATTTAAAGCTCCAACTGAAAAAAAGAATAGCTGGGATTAAGTTTAACTGTATTTACTTTTACTAAACAAACTTTTTCCACCACCACAGAAATATCTTTAACTCGAACCTTCAGGAACATAACCCTCCAGGAAAATAAATGTAAGTGCTGGAGGTGGGATGATACATATTACTTTGAAGATACTAAATGTACTCTTAAGATAGGAGTAAATAAACAAAAGTGAAGAGGTTTCACATTTTAAAACTTTTCCCTAGTGGAAGAGCGAGTTATGACAATAGGCACGTTATCTAGGGTTCGTCTCGTATATATTACGCAACTACAGTGAAGAAAGAAAACAACCACCCACTCAACCAGCAGCTCAGAAAAAACAGCATGTGGTTTTCAGGAATGATGCTGACTCTCGACAGCCTCCTCGCCCAGAGGTAAGGGTGCTTTTCAGAGCGGCGTTTACACCTCCACAGAAATCGGCACAGCGGACTCAAACCTTCAGGCCTACAGCTTTAACTTCACCGAATTCCACTACCTGAGGGATGGCGGATCCAGCGATTCCTGGATCCCAGCAGCAGCAGCAGCTGGCAGCGCGCTCCGTGTCCCAGCGCAGGAAGCGGGGCCGCACCTGCGGGGCCGCTTCTTGCGAGGAACGGCGGGGACGGCAGCCGCGCGCAGCCCTGCCCGGCAGCCCCAGCCCCGCACGGGTGCCACTGGGCGAGGCGGAGAGGCCGAGAGCTCACACCCCGCGGGGCACGGGACACGGGGCACGGCGCAGGACTGGCCCGTGCGGCACGGCCCGACCCCACCCTCACCTGCAGCGCGGCGCCTCCGGACCCCGAGCCGCGGCGGCCACGCCCGCGCGGCCGGACACGCCCC